>WTXI01000066.1:0-179761 GCA_022376515.1 Lactifluus volemus | reverse complement strand
CAACATCCTGTTTACAAAGCAGACCAAGGCGACAAATGGGCTAGAAATAAACTGAAAGTACCGACACAAGCATACCGCATGTATTGTGAGCACATCAAATTGGTAAAAGCAGTCGCAGTGAGGCTGGACAAGATCAAAGGGCCTATAAAATATCCATTGGGTCACGTCTGTTATATAGCATCGGCAGAGACTAACTTACAAGGCCGTTTTTCGCCTCTATTCTGGATGATCAATGTCGTGAGAGACGGATGCTGCGTCAAGGGGATGCCGCAAAACATCTGTAGCCACCTCAGGGAAGGACATAGCTAACTCCTGGGAATTATAACGCAGATCGGGCCCGGGGTCCCGAATATCATCCACTCTTCCATCATTCGCTGCGCCAGTGTTTGGGTGCGAAACCGAGGTTCCCTCCTGCGGGACGGGAAAAATAGCCGATGCTGAGGTGGAGGGAAGTGGAAGAGGAGCAGCAGTTACTTGGTCAATCGGGAATGCGGGAGAGGCTAGTGATGAAGGGGTGATTGCGGGGGCCATGTCGCTGGGGGCAGTGGTCAGGGAAGAGGATAGTAATGGAATGTCGGAGGCAACCGCGAGTTCTACGTTTTTCTGCGGATCAGTGGAGTCGCTAGATGGTTGGGCAAAGGACGAGTGTGGTGTGAATGTCGACAGTCCGGGGGTACGAGGGCTTGACACAGAGTTGGAAGTGGGAGAGATGGAGATGGTAGTGGTATCAGTGGGACCTTGTGTTATCAACTCGAAAGAAGTAGTAACGACGTTGCTGCTGTCGACATTGGTCGGTGTGTGGCGGGAGGACTCTACGGTTGGGGTAACATCGTGGAGCGATATCTGTTCTGAAAATGTATGCGCCTATGATCTGCGCTCAATGCGAGATAGGATGACAAGACAGGCTCTGTGGAATCGGCAGGTGGTGAGGTAAGGTGGGATCGGTGATCTCGCCTATCACGGTATGGCCAGGGATACTGCACAATGGGAGCGGGTCGCTTATCGAAGCTGGATCGGTGTCTTGATGTAAATCGTCATAATGATGCCGAATGGGGTCGAGAAAAATATGAAATGAAAGAAGACTCGGATTCGCGAATGCGTGCTTCTCGAGTGATTTCATTCCACAAAGCACAGAAGTCGTGCTGCAGACTAGGAAGAGTATTTCGGATGTCGAATCGGGAGATACATCCCAGGACGGCCTTTAGATAAATAACTCTAAGTGGAGTCTTGCTGAGACACAAGCGGAAGAGCGGACGAGTGATGTGGATCAAGTTGGCAAGTAGAACGCTATCACCATTTTCGAGGTAATATCGAAGAACCTCTTCTGATACGCCTAGTTGATCCTTGGCAAGTGAGATCCAACGGTCATCCCGTTCAGGCACACTTGCAATGACACCAGCAATTATTCCTTGAGAACATAAACCGTCGTCGGTGCTTCTCAGAGATAGCCCAATCTCAACCGATCCCAACACTACCGCGCCTTCTCCGAAAATGCATCCGAGGACAAACGTAGTTCCATAGGTAAGATGTGCCGTATCGACGGCTTTCGCGCATATGATGACCCGCCTTTTCTTGTCCGACTCCAAAACCAAACTTGATGTCAAAGTACGGCTCATGAACCCATAAAGTGCCGCTGCCAATGTCCCGTCCACTTTAGCGAAAATGAGGTCGAGGCCGAGGCTGAGGACCACATCCGAAACGCAGAAGTCGGGGATGACTTCGAAGAATTGTTCAAGATCCTTATCTTCATCCAAAGCATCAATTGTCCACGTCAGGATACGACTGGTGATTTCCACCGACATTTTCGAGCCTGTGTCTTGGACGGCCTTCGTCATACCCCCAAGCAATTGTCTGCGATATATTTCCGGCCACGTGTAGGGGAATATCGCCAGTCATGAAGCCAAAGAAAGTAAGCAATTCGGGAGACTGCATATCGGATGCTGGTATAGAAGAACCATGCCGAGGAAGAAAGTGGGGAGTAGTAGGGGCTATCGTTCCAGAAGATTGGCATCAACGTGATGCATCCGTATGCCGCTCCTGCAAGTACCACCCACAAAATAACCACACTGAATACAGCGTGGTTAATGTTGAACAGAAAAACACCCAGTCCAGAGAAGAACAGGAACAGAGACAGGTGTAGCAGAGCGGGCAATGCTCCAACTGACCAGGGAAGATGAAATTCCTCCACCCCGTTAGCAAAGAATGCGTGGATCGGCGCTCGCTTGTGTAGGCTGTAACGTGGCGGTTGTGTAATTGTGACATATCGACGCGCCCACTGCTGTAACATTGTCGCCAATAGGGCGCATGTGAGACTGATGACCAAACTGAGGAACCAGAGAGAGTTGACCAAGACTGCTGATGTTGGCGGAGAGAAAGGGGGTGGTTGAGCTGGAGTGGCAAGGATAGATTCACGAGATACGTTTGGGTCTGCAAGAAGTTGATAGATGTTCGCGAGATAGAATGCAGATGGATCTTGTGGATTTGGCCTGAGGTCTTGAACAGAGACTGCGGCCAATGCGGCGAGCGCAGCAGAGAATAGACCGGTCTATAGTCACGTTGACTGCTGCACCCCAGCGCGGAGACTGATATGAGCTCACGAAAATAAGGATGCCGTCTGCATCCTTTTGCCACCGTTTGGCCATTTTGTCGTCTTCTTCTTCTGTCATCTTGACGTACATATGAAAGAGGGGGCCTGAGCTATCGGTAAAGCTGGCCCGTCCCTGAGAGGATTGATTTTGCTCTGGTCGAGGGACGTCATCGAGGCGAGCTACAGTATAAGGGAGAAATGAGTCGTTGATAAAGCTACCGGCAGGTGCCGAATAACATACTGCGATTGATTGTCTGTTCTGGTAAATTCCCTACGTGAGTAGCTTCTGGAGGCGCTTCTTGGAACATTGGGTAATATATATGAGGAATGGATCGTAAATTGGGATTGGGTGAATGTTACTGTATCGAGCTCGGGGAATCACGGTATTACCGTCGAGCAACGCTTCGCATGCAAACCCTATAACAAAGTTTGGCGCCAAGGCACCCGAGGACGGCCCGGGTGCTCCGCGAACCGATCCGCCACTGGCATTTCTGGTTTATTTCAACTTGAACGATGTAAACCGCTGCGTAGCCCTCTTTTGTGCCTGGTTCACTCTTCTCTCCCTTGTCAGGCCGCAGATACTGT
The DNA here is from genome assembly GCA_022376515.1 of Lactifluus volemus. NCBI lineage: Eukaryota > Fungi > Basidiomycota > Agaricomycetes > Russulales > Russulaceae > Lactifluus > Lactifluus volemus. The sequence goes on along the minus strand of WTXI01000066.1, from coordinate 176,589 downwards.
AGCGCCCTCACTGCGATCATGATGTTCGTTATGAATAAGGGATCCATAATCACCCCTCCATTGGCTGAGACTGAGTATGCCGACCTTTGCTTGTTACTGTGGATGATCAGCAGATGGGCCTCTTTCCACAGAGAAAATCGAGAGGTTTATAGCTATTCCGGGGACAAATATCGCTAGCTGGAAGGAGGCCTCAATGAATTGAGGGGTTCCTGAACATCAGAAATTGGGCACTGATCGAAATACCAGTATTCTCTGCTCGTGAACCAGATTAGTGGAGTTTACGATTTACCACAGAGTGCTCGCTCTGGGTAAGAACTGGTCTTAAGATTCCTGCACTTTCGTATCTGTGAGCCATTTCTACTCTGTGAATGGCCGTCTCGGACCCGCCGTGTGTTCTATGTGGGCACAGCATTCTTTACGCTCCCAAGTACGCTCGGCCTTTCCCTCTTCTGCCAGCGTGGTTAAGAGCCTTCAACCTTGCTGTAGCCAGTATCCAGAGTAGATCCACTGACCACTGTTGGTATAGTCCCTCTTGCGAGCCCACTTTCTGAGGAATGGACTCAGTATTCCGGCTTTGCCTGACTGGGGCCGGCTTAGAACCGTCTGATATGCGAAAATGAAATAGAAAACCCCTAAGCACTAATCGATTAACCACGTCTACGCAACATCCTGTTTACAAAGAAGACCAAGGCGACAACTGGGCTAGCGATAAACTGAAAGTACCGACACAAGCATACCGTATGTATCGTGAGCACATCGAATCGGTAAAAGCAGTCGCAGTGAGGCTTGACAACATCAACTTGAAAGAGCCTATAAATATCCAATTGAGTCACTTCTGTATGTAACATCAACAGAGACTTTAACTTACACAACTGTTCTTCGCCTCTATTCTGGAAGATCAATGTCGCGAGAGACGGATGCTGTGTCAAGGGGATGCCCCAAAATATCTGTAACCATCTCAGGGGCAGACATAGCTAACTCCTGGGACTCATCCACATTATAACGCAGATCAGAGTCCGGAGGATCACCGACTGTTCCATCGTTCGCTCTGCTAGTGGTCGGTCGCAAAACCGAGGTTACCGGCGGCGGCGCGGGAAAAACGGCCGTTGCTGAGAGAAGAGGGATCGGAGCAGCAGTCACTTGATCAATCGGGAACGCCGGAGAAGCTAGTGATGACTGAGTGATTGCAGGGATCATGTAGTGGGGAGCTGAGGCTGGGGAAGACGACAATGTCATGTCGGAGGTAACACCGAGATCTACGCTTTTATGCGGATCAGTAGTCTCGCTAAATGGTGGTGCGAAGGGCGAGTGTGGTGTGAATGTCGACACTCCGGGGGCATGCGGGCTTGACTCAGAGTCAGAAGTGGGAGAGATGGTCATGGTAGTGGTGACAGTGGGACCTGGTGTTATCAAGTCGAGAGAAGTAGTAACGACGTTGTTGCTGTCGACATTGGTCGGTGGTGTGGATTCTACGGTTGGAGTAACATCAGGTAAATCGTGAAGCGGTATCTGTTCGGTAAAATGTATGCGCCTATGATCTGCGGGAAAGGATGACAAGACGGGCTCTGTGGAAGGTGAGGTGAGGTTGGGATCAGTGATCTCGCCTGTCACGGTATCGGAGTGATGGCCCGGGATATTGCACAATGTGTACGAGGATAGTTGCGAGTCGCTGATCGAGGCAACATCGGTGCCTTGATGTAAAGCGTCATAATGATGCCGAATCTGGCTGAGAATATAATAAGAATCGAAAGAAGACTCGGGTTTGCGTGCTTCTCGAATGATTTCATTCCAGAAAGCACAGAAGTCATGCTGCAGTCTAGGAAGAGTATTTCGGATTTCGAATTTGGAGATACATCGCGACAGCGTGTCCACCAGGTAAAGACCTGCAATTGGAGCATTTCCGAGACACAAGCGGAAGAGCGGGCGAGTGATGTGGATAAAGTTGGCAAGTAGAACGCTGTCACCATTTTCGAGGTAATATCGAAGAACCTCTTCGGATACGCCTAGTTGATCCTTGGCTAGTGAGAACCAACGGTCATCCCGTTCCGGTTCCGGCACACTTGCAATGACACCGGCAATTGTTCCTTGAGAACATAAACCGTCGCCGTTGCTTGTCAGAGATAGCCCAATCTCAACCGATCTCAACACTACCGCGCCTTCTCCGAAAATGCGTTCGAGGAAATACTTAGTCGCATGGGTGAGATGTGCCGTATCGATGGCTTTCGCGCATATGATGACCCGCCTTTTCTTGTCCGACTCCAAAACCAAACTTGATGTCAAAGTACGGCTCATGAACCCATAAAGTGCCCTTGCCAATGTCTCGTCCACTTTAGCGAAAATGAGGTCGAGGCCGAGGCCGACGACCACGTCCGAAACGCAGAAGTCGGGGATGGTTTCGAGGAATTGTTCAAGATCCTTATCTTCATCCAGAGCGTCGATTGTCCATGTCAGGATATGACTGGCGATTTCCACCGACAATTTCGAGCCTGTATCTTGAATGGACTTCGTCATACCCTCAAACAATTGTCTGCGATATAATCCCGGCCACAGGAAACTGGGGCGAGATAGGCATTGAACCCGAAGAAAGTAAACAATTCGGGGGACTGCATATCGGATGCTGAAATAGAAAAACCATGCCGAGGAAGAAAGTGGGAATAGTAGGGGCTATCGTGCCAGAAGATTGGCATCAAAGTGATGCATCCGTATACCGCTCCTGCAAGTCCAACCCACCAAATAACCACACTGAATACAGTGTGGTTAATGTTGAACAGAAAAATAACCAGTCCTGAGAAGAACAGGAACAGAGACAGGTGTAGTAGAGCGGGCAATGCTTCAACTGACCACGGAAGATGAAACCTGTCCACCCCGTTAGCAAAGAATGCACGGATCGGTGCTCGCTTGTGTGGGCTGTAACGTGGCGGTTGTGTAATCTCCACGTATCGACGCGCCCACTGCTGTAACATAGTCGCCAGTAGGGCACATGTGAGGCTGATGACCAAACTGAGGAACCAGAGAGAGTTGACCAAGACTGCTGATCTCGGAGGAGAGAAAGGGGGTGGTTGAGCTGGAGTGGCAAGGATAGATTCACGAGATATGTTTGAATCTGCAAGAAGTTGATAGATGTTCGCGAGATAGAATGCAGAGGTATCTTGTGGATTTGGCCTGAGGTCTTGAACAGAGACCGCGGCCAATGCGGCGAGCGCAGCAGAGAATAAACCGGTCTACAGTCACGTTGGCTGCTGCACCCCAGCGCGGAGACTGATATGAGCTCACGAAAATGAGGATGCCGTCTGCATCTTTTTGCCACCGTTTGGACATTTTGTCGTCTTCTTCCTCTGTCATCTTAACGTACATATGAAAGAGGGGGCCTGAGCCATCGGAAAAGCTGGCCTGCCCCTGAGATGATTGATTTTGCTCTGGACGGGGGAAGTCACGAAGACTAGCTATAGGGAAAGGTGAATTCGTCGATAAAGCTCGATACAGCTGGATGTCGGATAACATACAAATTCTCTGTCCTTCTGGAGCTGGTTCTTGTTCCATCGGGTGTTATATGTGATGAACGGATCGTAAATAGGAATTGTAAGGATGTTGAAGATGTACTGTTGACTGAATGCGTGGCAAGTGCTGAGTCATATGGCATAGGGCCTCACACCACTCTTACCGGTCAATTCTTCCGTTAACTCGTTCGTACATCAGGGATGTCTTACCGGTGCTGCAACGCCGACAAGTCGCCTCTTGAACCACACAGCAAGGCTCAGACATGAGAGCAACGCCAGGGTAAACCTTCTGACTCAACTGCAGTCTTCGTTGTGGACCAGATGTAATTTGGCGCTTCTACTCCCCACAACTTCAAGCTTCAAGGCCTGGCGGTATGTTTGCCTTGGCCATGAAGCGCTTCAACTCTTTAATACTTCACGTTTCCGATGCAGAGATGGATGCAGAGTCGTTCTGTACTCCTGGCGGCTCCAATGGCTTGTTCACGAATACAATGTCGGACGGGGTAGTGGTTATGACGTGGGGGATTACCTGGGGTTACTGATGCATCGCGGGCACAGCTCACAGACCTGGTAGATGAATATGGTAACGCGACATATAAGGGACTTGACTTGCGTTCCTAGGTAGATGCTCTTCCGATGCCCAGCCGCGAATGTGCATCATGATCAGTTGATTCAGCTCCCATGGTGATGTTGATCCACGTGTACCCAATCCTGAACCCTTCTGTCTCTTCTTTGCACCGCGAGGACTCCAAGATTGTCAAATTCATGCACGCGTTGATACGTATGGAACTATTTGCTAACGGAGCAACTTCTGGGACTCGTTTGGTGACTCAGACTTGAAGGGCACTAATCCAGATGCGTGTACGGTATATTCCAGCTCAACTGAAGCTCAGAGGGCTGTCCACTAGTTCCGGTGGGTATTCGCAACATATCATAAGGCCACATAAGTGCCTCGGTACCCGGTAGAGAGCCGCCTAGCCTGCACCTCCATGCGTGTCATGTTCTGTTAGAAAGCAAGCTCCGCCTGACTCGGAGCCTGCTTTCTAACAGAGCAGTAGACAAAGTTCATCCTATACGCCACCGCCAATGGAAAGATATCCTCGCCCAATGGCCAGTAATACCCACGATGATATGAGACGGTAAGAGCATTCCACCACCTGGCACCTGCAGGACAACGCCTTACCGAATACGCTCTATAGACGGCTCCTGGGTACGCGGAAGAAGTACCTGAAAGGTGATGCCCTTACTGAACGTGTCCAACACGTTGGGTAGTGGGTAGAAAAGGTAATACCCTTGAGCCTTCGGTCACCGTGGCGTTCGCATCGCCTCGGAACTGTCCTCCGGTTCTAGTTGCACCGCCCTTCCATCACCTATAGTTACGCCACTCCCACGGCTGTTATCAAGAAGGCTAGCGATGATCTGTCAGCACTTGGCAACGAGCTGAATGGGTCATGATAAAGGCCAAAGTCCCTCCGCAATCATGCCAGTTTCGACTTCAGTACCCCCCAGGAAGAACCCTCCCCCACCAGGTAGCCTCCCAAAAGACGCTCGTCAGCTACGCGTGACATCCTTGAAACAACTACTGGGAGCTCCTCACAACTCGTTTATTTTTCACCACTACCCTTTCAAACGCTGTCGTTGACTCCAATGTCGAGTGCTGACTGCCTTACATGCGTTTGTTGTGAGAACCATGATCCAAACTAAGGGAGACATGGTATGCTAACACGGATACCCTTTCAGGCAGTCTAATATGCGCAATCTTTGATCCTCGTATGCCATCCGCATGTCAACTCTCCTTTGCTGTCGTGACTGCTGACTCGGGGTTGTGGACGGACAGGACCAGGGCGCCTAAGCCTCTGCATGTGCATTCGATGCTGCAGAAAACCATCTGATTCAGACTCCTCGGAAGATATTGACAGCATTGACATCATGGTAGGGCAAGAGCAACTAATCAACGCACAACCAACGCAGATGGGGAACATGTTAACCACAACCACTCCCCTCACAATGTCGCAAGCTATGCCTACCCGCCAATTTCAGCCCGAGAGAGTGACGAGATGATGAGAAGTGCCTTAAACTTGACGTAGATTCGTAATGGGGTTCATGTAACCAATTCTATACCCGCATCTGACTGGGCTTTGTATTAATTCGCCTTCGCCTTGTGCCGTGTAACTTATCCTGAGAGCGACACGTTACTCATTTGCGAGGTGGCACGTGGTTCACAGTGATATTCAATTTCATACCACGACAAGCTCGACCTGCGGCCTTTGTTTCTCTTCTTCAAGTTGTCCATCCATGGCGTCTTTGAGTACCGCCCGTCCTTCCCAAGCGGGTCCTACACCTGTGGTCACAGCACCTCGATACGTCACGCGCGGCGTTAGAAGCTCTCCAAGAACTTCACGAAAAACTTGGACTCCACTCCCAGATTGACAACATACATGACACCATTACGAGGATCGACTCAGACAAGCTCCGATCAGAACTCTTGATTAACGCTCTCGGCGACGACTTTTCGTCTTCAATCTGCTGTGAGTTTTGACTCGAACCTCTCTTCCGAAATCATCACTCGCCGCGTCCAAGAGCAAGCGTCTCCCATGCGATTCCGCACGGTGCTACCCGGTGCGGCTCCACTCACGCCTACCACCTTCCCGGCCATCTCCGCCCTACCTGTGAGCGGCCGAATCACACGGCTGACTTCTGTGTCCAACCCGGCGGGGAAATGGCTGGCCGAACCATCGAGGAGGCCAGAGCGCGGCGCTTCCGAAAGAAAAACTCTAGCCTGTTGATGAAACTGCGCTGAAGGCCAAAATCGATAAAGTATAGTACAGGTCAAAACATTTTGTTGACGTGCCTCGGAATTACTCCCAGTGTAATAATATACCACCTAGTCCGCCCGAACGAGATCTTAAACATATATCTTTTATCTACAAGGTGCTCAAAAAACACCCACCGGGACGGGACGTCAACGTGGACGACGCGTTCTCGTTCAACGCGGATTTCTCGTCCACTTTGCAGAAGATCAAGATCAGCACGGTCACAGCGCGCATCTAGAGTGGCGAAGAGCGCAGGGAGAACAGGACCGCGTCGAAGAAGAGCGATGTTTTCAGACGGACGTGCGTGTATTAATTTCAGATCTCTTTACTGGACCGGGTTTTTTTGATTGTTTATTAAAAAAAAAGGCATGCATCGTGCGGATCATGAAGAGTCGTAAGCACATGACGCATAACGACCTAGTCAACGAGGCTACCGGACAACTCTCATCGCGTTTCTTGCCCAACCCGTTGAATATCAAGAAGCGGATTGAAGCGGTGATTTAGGTGCGCTTGCCAAAATTTTGTTGTTCATCCGTTTTGGCTTATGGCGGGGTTATCAGAGAGAGTATCTCGAGCGGTGTGAGGATCGTAAATCATATTATCTGGCAAGTTGGACCCCATTATTTCCACTGGCAGAATTGCTTAACGTCCGTTACGGCAGGCATGAACTAGATCTCCTGCATTACTTTTTTCATGTACTTTGGACATTGTGTATCATTTATTGCAACTCAGAGCAAGTCAGGTGAATGAGTGGTCGGTCAACGTCGGCTTTCGTTTTCCGAATCCTCGCCAAGTGAACACACGCAATTTAACACGACACTTGTCTGGTATTGTCAATCGACTGGTATCGTGGCGTTGTACATGATGCAGTAACTATCAAGGGGCAAATGCCGCACCAAGTTGAGTCCTTGTGCTACTGCAGTTACAACGAATTCGTTGGATTTTCTGAAGTGATAAAAAAAAACACTGCGCCTGCAAGATATGGGAAGAAAGAGTCAGGCAATCGAAGGATGTAGAGAAGGGATCTCCAGACTGACGAGTGCACGGCAATGATTCATAATTGGATGGGAAATGGTGGAGACCAACAAATTCGGAGGGGAGTCCCCCCGAATCGCGGTGCACAGGGAGGGTGGAGAGGCGGAACCGACAACTCGACTCAACGAATTGCGGTTAGGAGGAAGGGAGGAAGGAGGCGGAGTGAGATACCAGCACTCGAGTCAACGAGTTGTGGTTATTGATGATGGAGGGAGAAGGGAGAGAGAAAGAAACGAGGAAGTATAAAGGAATGGGGAGATGTGGGGAGATTGACGGGAGTACTATATAGCCCATCGAATCAACTGCGGAAAGAACTCATGTACGCTGCGGCTGCGTGCTGGCTGCGGCGGCCTGACTGAGGGGACCTAATTGCCTATTTACTGTAAAGTGCTTGAGCGGCTGCGCCGCTAATTCGAACAAATTTAAGGGCAGCTATCTGTCTCTGGAGAAATGCTACACAGAAAGCAAAACAGAATGAAGTGGACAAAAAAGGTGGCAAAGCTTGAGAATCAAAACAAAGGAAACCAAAAAGCCCCCCCAAAAAAAGTCAAAAGAGGAAACGATGCTCGCAAGGTGGGTTCACGCCCGTGGGAACATTTAGGGCCTGTAATTTTATGTAGTCTTGGACTGGAATAAATGGCTTGCTACTGCGTATCATATACACAATAATGATAGAAAATAGGTATGGACGTCAACGCGTCAACTTGAGTCGTCTCATCTCCTGCTGTAACACATCCGCCCACTCGCTGGCTTTTTCCGGCTCCCTCGCTGGAGGCGTCTCCGCCCTACGCTTGCGCCTCGCGTCTTCGCTCCATTGCCGACATCGCCCTCAAAGTCGATACCGGACACCTGTTGCGCGAGGTACTTCACCTCTGCAAACGAGTTGGTCGCCTGTGCGCGGAGCCACGCCGTGCTATCTGCGCGATGACGCAGGCAATCCGGGCGGACGTACCCGACGAGGGGTTCCCACTTTTGCACCTTATCAGACCCCTCCCCGGACTCATCATCATCATCATTGTCCTCTTCCATCGGGTGGCCATCTGCCCACAAGGTGCCGCCGCTCGTGCGGGGGAGCACGTCTTCGATACTAAGTGACTCGCCGGATGGGATCGGCGTCGGATGCGAAGGCGTGACGCACGGCATGTTAGTCTCTTTTCGCAATACCGAGTCGACGTCCACTGCTGAGAAAAATGCGATGCCTTGTGGGAGGTCGTCCATGCCGAGACGGTAGGCAAACAAGCAGCGCGTCCAGAGGTTCGCGATCTGTAGCGCGAGCGCGGCGCGGTACCGGTCCCGCTCCGCGACGAGGTAGCGTAGCTCGTCGTGCACAGAGATGAGGTAACGCGCATCTATGGCGTACGTCCGGATGAGATGGTCCATCGCTACGATGAGCAGGTGCAAGTAGTCCACGCCGGAGGACTGCACGACCCAATTTATACGCGAGGTCATGTAATCTGCGCCATACTCGGCGGGGAGGTACTTTTTGGACAACGCGTGAGTGATGCCACATCCGAGAGCGGGCGTCGTCGGTTCTTCAGAGAGCGCAATCTCTTCGAGCTTGTTGAACACGAAGCTCTCCGTCCCGCCGAACCAAAACTTGCGCCCGAACACGTCCGTCCGGTGAGTGTTCTTTCCCTTGGTGGACGCATATAGTTGCTCTGCGAGCCGCTGTGCCTGCTCGGGGAGCATGTCCGCGTTCGCCTGGAGCAGAAGCTGCACCGCGTGACGCATTCCCGCACCATAAATCCGCGAGTAGTTGAACACTTTGGCCTGATCGCGCGAGAGCCCGAGTATGTTTGCCGTCTTAGAGTGCAGGTCGGTCCCAGCGGCTTTGGTACCCTCGAGCGTCATCCACCCGAGCGCGGTCGCCCCATGCAGCCCGAATTGGGCGTCCCCCATCGCGCTCGAAATCCAGAGCTCCTCCGAGTCAACGTCCGCGCCAACGATGGCATACCCCGGCGGTGCGCGCACCATCGCCTTGAGCTCAGAGCCGACACGGTTCTCCTTGGCGTTGCTTGCAGTCAGCCACGTCCGCTCGATCGCACGCCGCGTCACCGTACCCATCGTGATCATTTGCGGCAGGATGATGCCCGCCTTGCTACCCAGTTCAGAGCCGACACCCAGTCCCATGTCGAGCCCCTCGTCCTGCCACACGACCATCTGTTTTAGCACACGGTCGCGCGCGCTGATCCAATAACTGCACTGCGCGTTCATGTTCAGCGCGCTACGCGCCTCGTCGCCAGGGCTCGTGAGCGTCCCATCCTGCGCGTATTTGATGAACGTCTTGGCGAGCGGGCTGCCGACGTTCGCCGTCTCGCCATCTTTGTGCGGCAGCTTATAAAATACAAAGCCTTCGTGGAGCACTAGCGTTTGCAGTGCCTCGTCAGCTGGATGGTGGAAGTCCAGTGGAGGAAGGCGTGTCTTGTATGCAACGCCTGGGGATACGCGGTACGTCCACCCGTGCTCACGGGAGTGGAAGAGGGGCCAGCCTTGCCAGGAAAGCCGGAGGAGGAGAGGCGCGATGCGAGTACGAGGGGTGAGGTCGATAGTTCCCGGCGGGAGGTCCTTCTTCGGTCTGGCAATTTCCCAGTACCATTTAGGCCACAGTACTTGGGGCGGCTTGGATGCTTTCGGCTTGGACGAATCAAAAGGCATGTTCTCCACCGGTGTCCAGTCGAGCTGTTTGAGCCAGAGATCGTCCGGGGGTGTAGAAGACCGTGCCAGGACTTTGGCGAAGCGGAGAATGCGTTGCGACAGCTGCTCTGACCGATCTCCACTGGCTACGGCAAGAGCGAGTTCAGGATTATCGGAAACCATACGACCAGACTGGAGCAGAGGGGAGCCATTCGACTTTCCAAGAAGACTGAGAATTTTTGACTTTCCAGGTACGGGTGGACGGACAATTTGACCGTCGATGACGAGGTGCCATTTCTCTGCAGCGGAATACTGGGGACAATGTCCGTCGAACGAGAGTCTGAAAAGAAGAGGAAGGGTACGATTGACCATTCTCGCACTTAGGGGGCCAAGGGAGGTCAACTCATTGTACCATGCAGGAACTAGCGTCTTGTTGCTATGAGCCACCTGCGAACACCTATCAGCATACTCCAACGGCGATGTATAAGAAAGTAACAAAGAGGCTCACAGCTTCGGAAATACCGACACCCCTGGACTTGCCGGCAACCTTTGGGGTCCAGTCCAGCTGCTGTAACCAGACGTCATCCCTCCACTTCTCGTTCTCCGCCATGTTCTTGGCTTCAATTGCGAGATTCACAAGTCGCTTCTTTACGCCTTCTTCCAAGTTACGGTAAGTCCGCTCCGCGCTCTCCAAGTATTTCTCCCATCCCCCATCCACCGTGAGGAAGCTCGAGCCCATCGTTAACATACCGGAAAATGACACAGGGCTGGGGCACGACTCGAGAAACTCGGGGAGCACCTTGGCGCACACGCGATGGGTGACGGACACGTCGTTTGCGCAATAGTTTAGGTATTCCTGAATGTCTTCAGAATCTCCGTTGGAGTGCGTTCCACGAAGTCGTTGCGGACGTCCTTATCCATGTCGATGCCACAGTGCAGGCGCGCGACGTCCGCAAGGGAATTAGCGGACGTGATGTCCTCCCAGCTTTTGCTCTCTGACTCTTCGCGAGCATCTTCACTCTGAACAGCGCCAAGTGACAAGCTCTCTTCGATCGCAGAACGCATGGCATGAAGCTCCTCCTTTTTCGCTGTATCCTGTTCAACGGCTTGGCGCGACTCGGTATCGTGCAACAGCGCAACGACCGCCTCTTTGGCCTCCAGGGCAAGTTCACTCTGTTCTACTTTGGACTTGCGGTGCTTCATCCATGCAGGACGCTGATGAGATGAGATGCCCTTGACGGCAACGTGCAGAGCCATCGTATCGAGGAACCGCGTGCGGCTACCGGCTAAGCTATACTCCTCGCGTATACGGGCGCGGTCGTATGAGACGTTATGCCCGACGATGATACGCGCCGTATTCGAGTCACCAAGAGGGATGAGTTGCTTGAAATCGGCACTCTGGTCGAAGAGCCAAGGGGAGATCCAGGCGTACCAACCATTGGGGGACGCTGCACATGCAAGGACAGCGAAAGGGTGGTATTCGGGCATTGTTTCGATGTCAAAGACAATCATATCCTCGGGTGTTCCTCTATGGTGAGGATATTCGACATGCTCGCTAAAGCTCGACCCATCAGGCCGGTAGTGATATTTGGTCCACCCAGCTTGGATTTGCCAGTGGTCGGGCCGAGGGGGGAGTTGCGCCTCTATTAATTCGACAGCGAGTCTAGACCATGGATGCGCCGCGCGCACTCCGATACGGTGGAAATGTTCATCGATAGTATCACCCTGGAGAGGGGGTAGGGTGAAACCAGTATTGGGAAGCAAGGAACCACTTTTGGGATCGAGGCCGTGCATCTCAAGATGCTCCCGTGAGATACGAACAAAGCTGCGTTCTGGAGGAGGGAAAGAGGCATTTTTGAATACCTGACGGTGCAAACGACGCGATAAAAGTTGTACGCCGACTTGATTACGATTGACTTGAAGAACATTGAGCGAGTGTTTGCTGCTATAAAAAAAAGGCGAGACATACTGGAATCTTCCTTGGGATCATTTTTCCTGTTTTTATTTTTCTCCACAACAGAATTGTCATTGAGAAGTTTGCCTATAGGAGGGACGGTGACTGGAGATTGCTTGGGAATTGGAGCATAGGAAGAATGAGACGCGGTGAGTAGACGTGAACGGTTGAGCGAACGTTGAACATGACCAAACATCCGGTTCTTTTACTGCAGACATCCGCATATACTCACTCGCTCCTGTGTTGTGTCGAGAGTGAGAGGGACCGTAAAAAGTTGTCGTGAAGCGGGCTTTATCGGGCCGTATCGGTCCGTAAACACGTGCTCGGCTCGCTGTCATCAGGTCGTGTCTCGGTTCACGTCCCGTTAACCTGCAGCCATGGGCCTCCTTACTTGGTTCAAAAAGGTCTGTGAGACAACACCTTTTCATGGATACGTGTCTAAGCTTTTGTTTGTTTGCAGAAGCAACCTGAAGATTTTGGACAGATCCTCGCATCTTTCGCCCATGACATCCAGAAGCGCGAAACGCGGCTAAATGAGATCCGCCTCCGCGAGAGACGTGCTACTCTACTCGTCACCATGTATACTTTTGCGGGTTGGGGTGCCTATCTTGGTTTATGGTATGCCCAGTTGCTTCCTTGGATGACCAAGTACAGGACCAATAGCGAAGTGGAAAAAGCCATCAAGGGCTTTCTGGTTATCCTTGGTCCTATTATGTACGTCATACGTCTACCAGTCTTGCACACACGACTCAACCGAATTTCTAGAATTCTCTTCAGTCGCCGCATCGTCCAGTTATGGTTTAACCGCAAAGGGAGTGCAGAAGGTTGGTGGCATCGTCTGAGCCTCGTGCTTACGGCGCTCACTCTTTGCGCCATTTAGAGAAGAGTTTGGCAGCACTGAAGCTCGCGCGGCGAAAAAAGGTCCAAGAAATCAAGAAAATGACAAACTACGATGAAACCCGTGAGCTCCTGGAGCGTTATGAGGATGGCCCGAAGGGTGGACCGTCGTCTCGCCCTCAACCTCAGCACCTACCAGTGACACCACAGCGTGCGGTATCAGCAGTGCCCGCGAATACACCCGCGAACCTTCGCACTCCAATCTCCCCGGGCTTAGAGAGTCAACTTGCACGTACGTAGCCCGAATTGTCGTTCTTTATCTTGTGAGCCTTATCCGGCCGTCTCTTCTGGGCAGAGCCATCACAACAGCCCCTACCGCCTCCGCGCAAACTCTGGTATGACAAGCTCGCCGATGCGCTTCTTGGAGACGATGAACCAGTGAATGCCGTGGCGTCACGCTACGCTCTCATTTGCCAGAAATGTTTCGCTCACAACGGGCTCGTGAAAGAAGAAATGTGGGAAGACGCACGTACGCACGCTTTTCTGTCATAATGAGCGACCTTGAACATGACTATTGCCTTGGTAGAATACGTTTGTCCAAAGTGTGGGCATTTCAATCCATCGGCTCGCTCACAGCGGAACAGTCGCCGCCAGTCTCAGCTTCAGTCACCCGCAACACCGCAGACCCCTCCACAGCCTACAATGCGTAGCACATCACCAAAGAGCGTGTCGGGTCCTCCAAACAGTGTAGATGGAAGCCCGACAACCTAGTGCAGCCTCACAACTGTCGACTCGTTGGGTTTTTAGTGACTCCGGTCTCTGTATGTATGTCAGCCTAAATCGATATAATCAGACGCTTGTTCTGCTTTAGTCCCCCAAAACATTACTGGATGCCATCATTAAACGGGACCTGAATAATGTGGCAAAACAGAAATTCTGTCCGAAATACCTGGGAAGTATCCAGAGAGTTCGTACCCTGCGTTGCACAACAAGGACAAGAGGAAGAGGAAGGTGCAAAGAACTGTGCATGTTCCTTGGCGCTAAACCCAGACGAAAGGATGCGTCTGTGTGGGGCTGTACGGCATTTGTGACGGCGCGAGGAACAGACCGTCGTGACCATTCTTGTTCTTTCTGGGCTATTACGATGTCAACTAAGATGAACTAGCAGATCTCAAAGGCCCACAGGGGGATCCATACTCCACTCAGTGGTGATGCAGCGCCACACAGACAGACGGCGACCTAAGGTCTCTTAGAAGAAGAGGCGTACGCTTACCAGAACAGGTTACATGCACCTTGTGCTACGGCATGCTGCTATCAGCGCCACAGGAAAGGGCTACTTTGAAACACTGTGGATGGTCAGGACGCCCCCTCACCATAATCACCCGTTCGTCTGAGGCCCAGAGGCGTCATGGCTCACACGGTCCGATGTGGTGGATGTCTGGGCGGCTAGCTGTTAACCCTCTTCGGCGCCCCGGAGAGATAAGTAGCTGTAGACGCCTGCGATACGCAGCGGCGGGCTAACTTTGAGCAAGTATAAACGAGACGATTCGCGGTACGGAGAACCTCCGGGGTGTTCACGGACACTAGACACCACGACAGGAGGACGCCGTCATTGTCAACCCCCTTGCCTTTCAGACGATTACAGTAATTGTCAGTAAGGTTACGCTCTGACGACATAAGGTATGCTAGACAGATTGCGCAACGCTTGCGCCCATTAATACAGATTTCCCCGTTAGGATTTGGCGTTGCCCCCGACCGAGGTTCGGATATGGTAGTTGTTGTAACCTGCCCGGTGTAAGGTACGGTAGCGTTAATGCTACCTTGGCAGGACCACCACCACCACCACCACCACCACCACCGTTCCTCTCGCTGGGCGCGCACCCGGTCTCTGGATTTTGATTGGAGAGATTATGCTTTGCTGATCAACGCCTATTTCCGCCACATTTTGATAGAAAATAAAAAATTTCTGCCAAGATTTAGCATGATTTTTCGAGTCGCGTCCTCAACGCTGCGATGGAGAAACGCGGACGCAGTTCGGGTGAACGGGCCGCCGCAAAAACAGTCCTACCTACCGCGACCCGGTAGCTATAATTTCCAGATTTCCTCTTTTTTGGTCAGATTATGTTCGTCCTTGTAAAGTTCAAAGTTCAAAGTACTTCATCGTTCAGTTGCGACCAGATCGGTATGGAACTGACGGCACCTGTGTCTGAAGGAAGTGCCCGCAAGAAAACTTCCCAGGGTAGCACCCGCCCTTGCTGATCGATTTCATAAATCGCAGAGCATTTATCGCATCTTCAGGGAAGGTTTTGTGATGAAGTAATGAAAGAGTGTTCCGTTCAATCAGGTCAGGGGATTTTCAGCACGTTATCAAGGTATTAAAGAAAAACCTTGGTTCTTTGACTTCTAATGACACGCTCAACTGCCTCGTGTCCGACTTGGCCGGACCTTCACATTCGAGGGCGCTCGGTTCTCTGCAACACACAGTGACTGGTCTCGGACCTAATGTCCAGTACACTCGTCGATTCTCAGTGAGGGACAGTAAATACTCTGCCTTCGTTCCCCGCGGATGCACAGCCATGAGACACTCACACCACCAAAGTTATTCTTTTTCCTTGAAATTTTATGTCATAACTACGGGGCCCGTAAACCTTGCGCCCCATCTCAATTTCCCTTAGTCACGGCTGTCCCGGGAAAACAAGGCCGCAAGGCACCCCCAAGAATCTTGTTCTATGTTAGTTTTTCTGCACGCATGCACACCACGTGCAGACTGCAGGACACAAGGTGTCTGCGGGGGGTGTCTTCTACTTGTGACATGCGTGTTTCTCTCCTGGAAAGCAATACCTATGAGGCGAAAATTTCATGCAACCCTTCTCCTCGCTATCGAGACCGCCAGTGTATCTTCTTATGAGTGCATATTCTAGAGCATAGCGCTGACGAGGAGTCTGTGATGTTGGGAATATACTGGTTCTTTTGTCAATGGGAAGAAAGAGGCGTGTCCCAAGTATGCCATTCTTTCCTTCACCAGTGGAAGTGCATCGTCTTTCCCCTGGTTGCTCACTTATCAGCCAGGAAGGAGGGAAGGCAGTTGTTGTGGAAACCCCATGACTACCCCACATCTGAGCACATAACGCGCCCAAGCAACCCCCAGGTGACGCCCTTGCCCGTCTTTCTGCTGCCCACAGAGAAATTTGATGTGTGCCTGCTCAAGGCCTCCAACCAGTCAACTCTCCGGGAATATTGACCTCCGGGGCTCTCGTAACTATGTCAAATCTCTCTGATATTTTTTTTTTCCCAGATTCAACTACGCCGTATACCCCCATAGCTATCTTTTTCTTCATTCTGTATGGTTCTCTAGTCCTAGCCCAGATCTCACATGTCACCGTTCCCTACTCGACGGCTAGATGGCACGCGCGGATTGCTTTCCCGGCGGCTTTCCCACGTCCCCAATTGGACGGTGTTTCAACCGATTTTCAAATTAGGACAATCCGGGATTCGCGAGCCCGTGTGTTTTTACCCTCAATGGTGAAAGACGAATGGTGCATCTTGACGATCGAGCATTCCGGAGCAGGTCTGGACACAGCTGTCTGGTTGTCACTTCGTACTTGTACGTGCATCGTGATGTGTCAATATCTGTCTCGACCGAGATTTGATACAGTACATATTGCACAGTAGAAATAGCCTCCATTCTTGTTTTTCTTTTCGCAGTAAACGGCGATTAGACCTCGAGTGATTCCGCGCGAGCCATTCCAAAATTAGGGTTATGTGTTGAGTGCCAATCACACGGAACGTTGTGATGCTATGTTCCCTAGATATGATGTGATAATTATTACCTTTTTTTTTCCGTCAAACGTCGCAGCAACGTATGGATCAGGCCTACAGTAGGCACTTGGGTCTGATTTGACCTAGAAGCAAGCCTAGAAGTCAGATTTTTAGTCTGACGTTGATCCGTCGCTAATCATTTTTGGCCAACCGACGCAGCCGTACCCTTCGCATGGGACTGTCATCCGTTGCGGCCACAGCTCCACTTTCATACTCTTCACAACCCAATACCCCTTTCACCGTTCCTGAGTGCCCTAATTGATGAGCACGCAGACGCTGACATCGACATCTAGTGTTCTGATCGCCCTCGAGCGCCCGATACTGGCTAGGCGGACCCGAAGCCCGGAGCTATCAAATTTTGAAAAATGCGCCACGGGACGATTTGCTCGGCGACCCCCGGGGTCGTGGATTCCTCCCTCTCGCACTGCGCCTCTGCGCGCCAACCTGAATTCCTGGCTCCATTCTTCCCTCGCTCAAGCGATTTTGGTGTGCTACTATTTTCTTATCAAAGTGTCCTCGCAACAACAACCCCGTTTGTTGACATGTACTGTGCACGCCTAGCAGACAAATTGGTTCAGCGCCCTCTCGACGCGCACTCTTCTGGGCGCAAAGAACCACAAGAACCACAAGAACCCGACAACAGAATGAACGGGCGTGGGTGCAGATGGTTAGTGTTGGAGTTTTGACGAGAAGGATATTACGCTTGACCCCCCCCAGGGGTTGCAAAGCTATCTATCTCAAGTAAGTTAGGCAGATCAGTCCCAAGGAAGCGCAATAATCCCGCTTTTGCCCACGGCCTCCTTCAGCTATCGCCTTTCGGGACCGCCACTAAAACCAAGTTTATGGATCGCCCGAACGCGCGAGCACGCACTTATGGAACAGAAGCCCCAACTTGAACCGCCCGCCGTTTCTTGAGATGCACGTGCCACGCCAGAAGTTGATTCCGGTTGGACGCCGGGAAATACAAGGTAAGTTCCTGACTGACAAGGTATTCAGGATCTCCTCGCATGGATAGCCCACGTTCCCACTAGAAGCTGCCCCTCGTTCATTCACTTTTTTTCATTATTATAATGAACGACGGAGGGTCCTTTGAGTTGTATATCTGTGGACAAAGCAATTTAAGCTCAAGGGACCAGGGGCTTTCCTGTTTTCGAAGCAGGCCACTTGGGAGTTCACCATAGACATTGCTCGTTGTCGAGTGGGCTTGAAGGATGTACTATGCTAACACCGCCGTTGCACACGCAGGGTACTTCAGGCACTACCCCACACTCTTGGGCCTTGAAACAAGATCTGCCAGTGCAAGAGATTCTTGCTTATACAAGCCTGAGAGCTTTACGCCTTGGGAATAGGAGTTGACGGCATTCTTGCCACTGGCTCAAGTTCTATGTCATTACCCAACTGGATGCTAATGGTCCCTCTGTCCCTTGCGGCGTAAGGTTAAGAACTCATTGAAAAGCTCTACTTTCTTTGAAGGAAGGAAAATGAAGAGACTACTACCATAGTGAAAAGGATGGGAAAATTGATGTAAAATGGCAATTATAGGGTCATTTCCGTTCCCCTCGACATACCTACCGGAACGTCTAAAGCCGTCAATGAGGGTGGTACGCCTTTTCACGTTATCCGATACAAGTGGCTGGGATTCACGAGCTATGAACAGCGTGCCGGTCCAGTTCTTGCTGTCTCCGACAGCTAGCATTCATCAAATTTCAATTACTCATCAGCAAAGATATGGTCCGAGTTTGTCGATGTTGTTATGTAAATCTGACATAATACAATTTAATTAGCAAGTATCTTATTCCGGAGGTTTTTCATCAAGATTTCCGTACGATCGGGAAATACCAGCTCGGATAAGATGTCCGTTTCGTCACGAAATTTCTGCCTCATGGCTTATTTCCGCATACTTCGCGACATTCTATGCCCAAATGTGAAGAAAGTCCAAGGAGATACCTGATTTGATTCAAGAATTACCACGCATTAATGCTCTAGGCATAAAATGAGACACACAGCAAATACTACTGGACGGAGGTGAAGATAATTTGATCAAATTCGCTAGAGCGATTTTTTACTAATCAACATTATCATCTGTACGCTCCGCGGTCGAGAACAAGATGATACGATGAGAGAAACGGTCACTTTCGACCAGCAGAAGAGCGGGAATCCCAATGGACCTTGATTTTTAAAGTTCGGAACCCTAGATGCTGGCCCCAGGGCACTTCGGAGGGACCGGTCAGATCGCGTCCGGAGAGAGAAAATCCTCAAAAGTTATCGCAGATATTGCGGGAACGTCCAGCCTTCCCGAACGTTCGTTCCAGAAGGTTTAAATCCCGCACCATGGATACGGTGGGGGCATCATTAAGTTACAGTAGAAAACTGTCACGATGAGGGGAGACATGTCTCTGACGGCAGCGGAGGCTATTTTCGAGATCTCGATGGGGCTAATCAGCGCCGTAAGTGTCTTAGTGTCAGGCCGTGTCAAGCCGTGTCCCCATAACTGAAAAGAAAGAAACAAGGAAAATACAATGCAGACTAAGAAGGGCTTGTATTCACCTCGTAGTCGTTCAGAAATAGGAAACGGGCCTTCTCATTAGAAAAATCAATTGATTTTAGTTCGTGGGACGTTGTTGGTCACAGCTTACTCCCGTTCGTCGTACTTTACTGAGATGTGATGGGTAGAAAAAGGTGGCGAGTGATGGTTTTCCCACAGAGACCGAAAGGGGGTTCAGCCAAGGGTTAGCCTCCAATCGCCATCAACTCACTTCGCTTTGGGGGAGGGTCGCGGCCGGAGGGCCGAGGGGAATTATCTCATTAAGGATAGGAAGGTCGGGCAATTGGGCGCCGAGCCGGAATAAGGGAATTTGTGCGTAAGTTAGCGAGAAATCAGTAAAATTGTCATTCGTATGTGGCAAGTCCCCTGGAAAATAAGCGCGTGTCCGCCTCCCATAGGAAGGCGCTGACCTCTTCAGCTCTCGCGGGGGGGTGTGTTATCTATAAAGCGTATTGCGCTGACATGAGTCTCTCGTACATGTGTCTTCCGTACCCCCCGAAATAAGCCATCCCATCCAGTCCTCTTTGCGCGATACCTTGTATCTCCATCTGCACTCTTTTGTGAGCATGCCTGCCGAGCGAACGCGTTCCCTTAAAAAGGAAAAGGAGGAGGTAGATGGTGAGCGCCATCTCCTCATTGCGCATCACGTTCATACCTAACCACATCTTCCATAGCCATTCAACTCACGTGGACTGATCCCGTAAAGTCCCTCGACGTTCCCCAACAGTTTGCCTTCGCCCCTGCAGTTACGCCGGGAACATTCGCGGAGGAGCCTTCCGTCGAGGGTACTGACTTACCACCGTCACTCTTCCCTTCCACCCAAGACTGTGCAGGGCCTAGGAAGCCTGGCCATGGAAAGAAGAAAGGGGATGACTATATACCCCGCCCGCCCAATGCTTTCATCCTTTTCCGCTCGTCATTCATTAAAAGTCGTCACGTCTCGACGGAGGTCGAGACCAACCACAGTACCCTCTCCAAGATCATTGGGCTCACGTGGCAGAACATGCCTCACGAGGAGCGACAAATCTGGCATACCAAAGCCAAGGTCGCCCAGGCCGAGCACAAACGCAAGTTTCCAGATTACGCGTTCCGCCCTACCCACGTGAAAAGCAAATGCACCAATGAAAAACGCAAGGTGCGCGAAGTTGGGCCGAAGGATATGAAGCGGTGCGCCAAGATCGCTCAGTACCTCGTCGAAGGCAAGAAGGGTGTGGACCTCGAGGCGGCAATGGAAGAATTCGACAAGAGCCACATTCCCACCGTCGTCACTCGTTTTGACACACCCATCACGGCGCGTTCGTTCCGACGATCTCTGTCGGAACCGGCGCCAGATACAGACCCTTCCGCTCCCGCGTTCTTGCGAACAGACCCTAGGCCGTCTTCTCGGCATCTCAGGGCCTCCAGCTCCCAACCGACCTTGTCGCGACCATCCTCTCCCATAGATGCGGAAGAGTCTGTGATTGGTTCCTCTCCGTCGTCCGTCTTTTGCTCTTCGCCCTTTGCCAACATTGTCGATACACCCGGCGATAGCGTGTGGAACGACATGCCTCCTCTCGTTCTTCCTCCCGTCAGCTCTACTGACGACGCATTCGTTACCAACAAACCTTCTCTTGTAAGTTGCTGCGGATCTCTGCGTGTGGCGCGTGATGGCTAACGTTGTTCTTCATCTTAGGACTTGAGCACATTCGTTTTCAATGAAGCGCCAGCAGCATGCATTCAGTCACCTGTTGACCCTCTCAGCCCCCCACCGACCGCTGGGCTGTATAGTCCATTCAGTGCGGAAACACGAGCAGTATCATGCGCACCTGGATCCTTCGCATCACCCCTTGAGATCGACTTGTCCTTCTTGGAGTCGTGGTCGTCATCCCCGTTCCCTAGTTCACCATGTACACCAGTCAGCTACTCAGCGGGACAATTTTCACCTACGGAGGCGGTGCCGGCACCGCCTGCTGAAGTGTTCGATCCATCATACAACATGGCGGCTCACTTTGATTCGTGTGACGCCGTCAAGTTTGGTCACGCCCAAGAGGGACTTGGAAGCGATCCTCTGATACATGTACCACATTCTATGGATCACTATCCTCATTCAACTTCAAAAGGGTCAATTCATCAGTTCTTCAATCACGAGTTTACCATGCCAGAAGTGGCGAACATGAACGTTGCTGGTTCCGCGGATATGTTCGCACCCATTCCCCAGGTTTTCAGCTTCTGACCACGGCTCGTCATCTCCCCCCCAACTTGTGTTTTGTTGAATATCCTCGAACAACATGCATGTAGCGATAATGGCGTTTTCTCTGTTGTATCATATCTTGGTAGTGGATAGCACACTGCCCACAGTTGTATCATTTATCCGACGATCCCGTCACTTTCCTGTATACGATTGCATTTTGATGGAAAATTTATTTGTAAATACTTGCCGTGGTTACTAGAATGACAAGGGTGGTGGCGTGATGACGCCGAACATCTGATGGATGGAGGGCCTTCCATTGGTGACCGCCGGCGATTGTTAGATAACCCGTGTCAGATGACGAGAGCACACGGCAATAGACGAGAAATTACGGCATATGAACTTTGCACATGGGAACCTGGGCGTCCCAGGGCTGGGAACAAGTTGGGAAGTTGGAAAGCTCCGCTCGGGAACATGGCCCGAAGTGGTCTGACGAAAAATTTGGGGTTTGTCATAAGGATTGCACGGTCTCTTGGGTCACTTTGGATGGCTGCGAGGCCAGTAATAGTGGCAGACGCACTTCGCGAGGATCGTTACTCACGCATTGATGTATTGAAGATGCATGACCAAACACAAAATTTCAAATTACTGTGACTTGATGTTGAAGGAAGATCTAAGGTTTGGGGTAAGAAATGGAGGGGTATTGCATCAGATGAGCGAGAAGCGCGTAAAGGAGGGATGATCGAAAACGCCGAGGACGACTCAGGAACATTGAGATAATATGCCTAGAAGAGGAGTCCTCCTCACAGGCCAGAACCGTGCTAAGCGTAAGGGTTCGGGCTCGAAAAGCCCGGGGCTACGGGCCAAGAGAACATCATGGCTCGGTAACGCTGGAAATTTACCCCACCGGGATAGGCATTGGGGCAATAAGACAATACATTGGATGATCAATGGGCGAGCAACCATGAACGAAAGGTGCGGGAGGGCACTACCCTGGGGGAAAGCGGTAGGTGGGGCATCTAGGAAAGCATCCTGCGACGAAGAATGAGGAGCACACAGGCGCATGGACAGAATACAGCCCGTAAAATGATGTGAGGAATGATCACCACATGGATGCTAGAAGTCGAAATATGCCATGGCCAATCTATAGTCCAGATAGAGGGAGATAACGATGCACGGAAGGATCCGCAGCGCCTCGTCGCGGAGGTTACGGTGCAGAAAGAGGACAGAAATGGGTATTCGCAAACAGCTTTCCTACCTTTCGACATGCATAGTATTGAGGAGGTGTGCGTGAGGTTCGGGAAATGATGGATCACGAACCGCAGGAGCTTTATAGATTTCAGCATGACTCCAGTTGCCCTGCTCCATAGTGCCTGCGAGCCCAAGTTGGAACACAAAGGGGAAGGCGAGTAAGGAAATCTCAATTTCCCATGCGGTGTCGATTTCCTAATCAAGAAGTATAATGAGACAAATTTGGATGACGGAGAATTCCGTACTGCACTGTTTCGCTGGAAAGGGACTAGATTTGATGGCGTGGTGCCAAAGACAATAGGATTGACGAACAATTAGGCGAACAGAAATGGAAACGCAGAACAATTAAACATGTCCGAGTCAGACATGTAGGCTCATAACAGGTCAATATAGAGCAGCACGTGTGCAAAACTAGCGAGCCTCGTTCGTTCCAATTCGCTAGAGCTGACTCGCGTGTAGAACTTTCCCTTGACAACAAGCGCAGCTGTGAGACGAGGTGCATATATTTGCTATATTGCACTGGCCAGGTTGAACCAATCAAAGGAGATGTGGAAATTGCCCTCGCTTAGGGCAGGTACGTCATAAAAGGACCCTGTGTGTGTAACGTCAATGTCTGACGTACAGTATGTCAAAAGTCATTCAGAGCATATTGGAAACACTAACTCGCCATCGCCTTCTTGAGTAGTGACACCACTTTGGGAAACTGAGGAGAGCAGGCATTGAATGCGAGTGGGCGAGGAAAAACGTGGCAGCAACGCGTCGGATGTGTGTTGGTGTGTCACATGGTCACACACTGTGACATGTGACAAAATCAAGTCACGGTTCCGCTGGAAGCGCAAGTCGGACCGCCATCGACGACGCTCTGCCTAGATGACCTTTTCGCGAGCTGATGGGAGAAGAAATGAAGAAATAAGAGCACTCCATATCGTTTATGAGAGGCTTGGAAGGGTAGACGGATCGGCGCGGTTTGGTTTCGGTATGTCCTGCCTTTTGTATAAGCGCTCTCCCCATCTCACTCAAGAGACCTGTCATAAAGGCGATACAAAAGCCCTCGCTTCGATTTCCGGTCCTATCGAAGTGCGCCTTGCGTCTGAACAACCGTCCAAGGCAACATTCGAGGCCCATGTCCGACCCTTGTCGTCACTTCCTGGTACAGAATCCAAGTGTCTCGCCGCATCTTTGCGGGGACTTCTCTCTCCTTCCCTCAGCCTCATCCGCAACCCAAGGACGCTCATCCAGCTCGTGGTCCAATCTCTCACCCCATCCACCGTCGACGGGTTCTCGCCTTCCTTGATTGCAGCGTGCATCAATGCATCCTCGCTGGCCCTACTGAACGCTGGGTCCATACCCATGACAGGCGTTGTTTGCGCCGCCGCCGTTTCGTGGCATCGTCCTTCCAAAAAAGACGATGCGTTGTCTCTGGTGCTTGATCCTTCCGAAACCGAGTCCCGTGAGGGATTGGGCTGTGGCTGTTTTGCCTTTTTGTTTGCCACGGAGATCGGCGGCTCACAGCAATCGTCGACGTGGCCTAATGCAAAACTGGTATGGACAAATTGGCATGCAAAGGGCAGCGTCTTCGACGAAGGTGAACTCGCACGTGCGCATGCCCTAGGTTTTGCTGGCGCGGAGACCGTCTGGAAGGCAATCAAGCAGAGTGTCCCAGAAATGGGTGGCTTACACTCCTTACCTCCACTGGGTCAACCCACTGAAGAAGAACTGGAGGATGTCGCACAAAGTGGCGATGACTTTAAGGTTAATGAAGAGGAGTCGGATGATGCCAAAGTAGAGATCTAGAGTTCGCTGGTATCAACTTTCTTGTTCTGGTACCAATCATTAATCCGCTCACGTCGCTTCCAGATGTAGAAAGCCCTTTCACAAGGTCGCAACCTGCCGCTTGTGTCGAATGGCTCATCGGTGACTGGTCGCAGACAGGCTATCCGATCCTCGGGTTCTCGTGACCAGTATCCTTGGAACGTCATATGTAAGCCGATGGGGCGTCGGCATGCACAAGTTGACCGCAAGGCGAGGTTATTTCAGCCCTTGCTGGTGTGGAGTGGATTTACTACGAAAGTTAGACAAAAACGTTACAACGATTACGATATTCTGATCCATGTCATGGAAATTTGTACTGTGCCGCGAGGCGTATATGCCTTACTATGTAAAGCCACGTTCCATCGATTGATGGCATTGGACGGCCCTGGCTAGACCAAGTGGTCTCACCCTCACCCCAATTATGCTTGAAGCTCCGTAATACGGAGAAACAACACGTTTACGCTCTTAACCCTCTGATTCACCCATCTACCAATTTTTTTTAAACAAAGAGTCCATCTCCAGTGATTTCCCGAGCTTTCCAGCACTTTTTCGACCGAATTTCCACTTTCAGCCAAGTCGACCGACCCCGCTGACCGAGCGCTCGAGGGCTTTTGCCTCACCACGAGAGCTTTCGTTTTCTTTTTTCTTTTACTCGCTTACTCTTTCCCTTTTATCACATCGTGTCCAAAATCTTTCTACTACTACGGACCCCATCGGACTTTTCACTCGAAAACTAGGTTCCTATTTACTATATTTACTATATATCCGTTGCCTGGCTGTTAATGGGCATTGCCGCGACCTACGGTCAGATACCACCTCTTTCTGAACTTTCAGGCATGGCAGGCGGTCAAGGATACTATGATGTTGCAGGACAGCCTTCTGCGTTCGCCGCCGCTCCGTGGCCGGCTCCTCATCCGGGAACCGACCCGTGGGGTGGGATTGACCCTCAAAACTACTCGGGAGGAGGAATGCCCCCTGCGATACCTGTATTCCCAACCGGTTTCATGCCTGCTTCAGTACCCATGCCGGTCCCTCCTCATCCTCCCCAAGGCCAAGGCCCACCTGCAGCTGGAGCTGGACCCTTTGACCCACGGAATTACATCCCTCCCGTCGGCGAATCTGCACAAGCCCAATTTGACGCGAGGAACTACATACCCCCCGACGCCCAACCCTACATTCCGACATACGAACCTCACACAAGCGAAAGCGCTTTTAACAACTCCATGAACCTACATGGCGGCAACGTCACCTCACCAGTCGTCCCGCCGGCAGCGTTCCTCTTATCGCCTATGCAATCATCAATCAGTAGTGGTTTATCGTTCCCCCAGTCGCCTTCGGGCTTATCTCGTTCTATATCGGCACGTACCACAGACCGCGAGGCTTGGTTATATGATCGGCCGGGAACATGGAGGCCTCGTTTTCAAATGCCACGATCCGGCGTAAGCTCGTTGCTACCAAATTTGACACGAGGAAAAAATTTCCCTCCAGGTGCGTCAGATATTAGACAATTTTTCTGCGAGGGCGGGGTTATTGAGCTAGTTCGTTCACCTCCTTAGTAGATACCACATCGCGAGCGTTGGACGAACGTATTCGTGTTTCCGCTCTACGGGAACCACCTGTGCTGTGGGATCTGCGGGATGATCTGTCGCGGATAGTGTTCCGTCAGTTGAAGCGTCCCATCACCGGCTACGATTTCACGCGCTATACGACGGAGCCACCGACGCCATTCATGAAACTATACCACTCGCGTCTGCCATGGTACATTGAAGTTACGACCACCAACGGAGTGGGCGTCACACTCTACGAATTGTTCACGCACATTCAGAACGTCCTCACATCACGCATCAAAAATTCAGACTTTTACAACAACGAGCTCACACAAGAAGAGCGCGAGAAAATTTCTCGAGCATACAAAGAACGGTGTCAGTATAACCAAGGAGAATTGAGTCAAGGTGTCAAGAAGGTAGACTATCTTATGCGGGATTGCATCTTCCAGGGACTCGTTCGCGGTCGTGAAGGGATGTGGGAGATAAAGACGAGAAAGGTGTAGGCTTTTCCCGCTCCTTTTGCCTTGCTGTTCTTTTGACATAATAAGATCCCTTCTTTGCATTATACTTATCCGTTCACCATGCTTTTTACCCACCCATTGGGATCTACTTAGATTTTTGGGGCGCCAATATCATGATCATCACGCCGCTGTACCCTATGTCCTATGTACTTGTACCACCCCTCCTTTTCATTATTATTTTAGTCTTTACTCTGTTATGCAACCTCTCATGTACCAAAAAAAAGTTCATTCACGTGTTCAATGTATACGTAACCTCGGTCCTCGGGTCTCGTTATCTGCCGTGATAAGGGTAAGAAGATGCTGCGTCATCTCGTTGGCACATGACTACTTTATTTACTCAGTATACGGTACGAGAAACCTGGCCATTGACATTGAGCCGTTACCCCCGGATCAAGTGAATTCCAGCATGTCAAGTTGATCATGTGACCGTGACGTATTGTCCTTACGTAGTATCAAGTCACCTGAGACTCACTTATCGCTGCTCTCACACTTACGACCCCGCGGATTTACCCTTGATTTTTTTCTGAAATGCCAATGGATGGTTGAAGCTTCCTATAGGGTATACGACATGGAGAACGTCCGTATCCCGCTTTTGGTATCCCTGACCCCATCATCATCGAAGGCGAAAAATGGCTCTTCAATTCCAAAATTCTCAAATGCCTGCTGCGGACGATGAAAAGCTTCGAACTTTCGCCATTTTTACCCCCGATAATCACGGAAAATATCACACCGACTTCTCGTATCATAATTGGTTCGGGAAATAGCTGCTGTGCTCAGATCATCGTAGTTTTCTACTTATGGACCAACTGGGCACAGTGGGGGTTATCCAGAAGAGCGATTCTAGATCTATCGGTTTCTTTTTTAGGGGATCTCTGTCTTCCAAACAATTGAACTTGCATTCTGGATGTGTGTCTGTCCGCAGTTGGCTCAGTACAAACCTGAGAACGATAAACTCGGACAACTGCTCAGCATTTTCAATAACTTTGTTTGTCCCGCAGATCATCGTGTCCACATCGCAAGTGGACACCATATTGTACTGTACTGTCCAATCTCCAGTCCCTCGGCGACGAACGCAGTTCTTGCAGGAGACTTTTGTGTCATGAGCCTCGTATACTCGATGACGGAATCTCATCTTCGTCTGTGCGTTCCGTAGATCGAAACAATTGGACTTTTTTTTTTTGTTCGATCCACGGAAGACAAACACGAGGGGGTCGGTGGTGGTACGTGAAACGGTTTGTTTCACGCTTCTCTTCACCATAATTATCGCCAACCTCTTGACCGCTGTACTCCGCCATCGGGTAAGTCGATCCAATGCGATTTTTTTTTGTCTTCCCGCCGACCAAAGCTGGTTCGCTACGGGATATGTGGCACCTCGGAAAGAGGTGTTATTATGGACGCCTTCTAACGATTAATCTAGATGTGAGGCCAAGATTATGTTGCAAGCGAAGCAATAACCAGTTACAGAATATTTTCTTTGGCTCATTCCTGGTATTCTAACGCATTATCAGTTCAAGCCACCCCCTGGAGGGCTGGCGCCTTTTCAAGCTCAGCGTGGCTGACACACGTACGCTAGCTGGGGGAATACTTTGCATCTGAATTGCCGAATGGGTCTCTCCGCTGCATGTGCGGAACGATCTACGGTCATTCCGTGAGCTCCTCGGAAATCGCCTGACCTTTTGAACGGGTTTCCACACGTCATGAGGGTTGTTGTCCATGCTCCACGCACGCAGTGGACACAAGTCGGCCACCCCCGGGATGACAACAACTCACACCTCACAAGAATGGATCACAAAATCTGTTTTCCATCCTGGAAAACAAACATTTGCCATCACGCATACACCCCTCGCAATAGATTTAGCACTTCCCATACTTTATGAGATGCCTAACTCCCTTCTTCGAGATCGCCGTCACCCATGCGTCTCTTTTCTCTCACACTTGGTTTCAAACCGAGCTTTAAACCCTTTCACTATGACGTAGTAGGTCTGTCCTTACTTTATCTCCCATGAACAGGCACGCGCCCCACACACAACCGAATGTGCCTGCCCGCTTCCACATTGATTATACACAACTTTTTCATTGATTCGGAGCATCCCGAGATGAATATGTTTCGGCTCCCCCAGTTCGACCCCATGCTCAATTCATTTTTGTCCCAAAAGGCTAGGCCACATTCGTCATTTAGAAGTTCACGGGACGGTCCCTAGTACCTCAGGTTTTATCTCACCTCGACCTCGACCTGAACCTCTTAAACCTCGACTGAACATCGTGGCGCCGGGGCTGTTTCCCCACGCCATAGCTCTGGCAACCCAACCGTTTCTCACAGGTAACTATTGTTATTCTCATGATTCGCACACGAGGCCTCTACGCTGCTGCATGGAAAGAAAGAAAAAAACGGCTCGTTTTCCATCTTTAGTCGTCGTTTTTGACTTTTTGTCTCATCACTGAAAAACTCAGCATCGCCGCAATGCTGTTGAACCGATCAGCACGGCGGCCATGCTGAGTTTTTTCTGGCAGAACACCGCCCGCGCGTTTATCGTTGCTCTTCCTCAAGAGTTAAGGGAAACTTGTAGTTCTTCAAAAAAGTCTGGCCTCAGATAGGGTGTGTCCCTGCACATCCCGGACACGAGGCACCGCACCCCACGCCGCTCTCACAATATAAGGCAAATAGTGCTACAAAAAGTTAAACATCCCCAAATGTTTTCACATTCCGATGGACGATGACTACTAAATAATGGGCGCGCGACCTAAAAGGCTATCTCTTGCCTCGAGGCCACATGCTAAAAACGGTGGCAAGCCCTTTATATCCATCACCTATGTGTGTTTCATCATGTGCGCTCGCTCCACCGTGACCCACCCCAAGGGCTAAACTTACTGGGTTAATCTTTCCGCGATGGTTTGCTCCTTTGCCCGAACAAGTCGAACGTGTGGATGGATGGATGGATGGCTGGATGGAGTAAATTATCAGGAACATGGGAAAAACTCTTGACTCGGATCTCTGGCGTGGACAGCAGACTCTTCTGGCGCTGTTCGCCAGCCGCTCAAGCTGTGGTACTTGTCCGCTCATTTCCGATCCTCCGTTAGATACGGGCAATCCTTACTGTTTCTCAGCGAGCGTTCTTCCCCCTTCCCCTCTTCCCATCCACCATCACTTTGTACTAACGAGTCATATAATGATATTAAATTCGCGTGGACGACCTAGATGCCTTTTTGTGTTTCTTTGGTTTTCCTTATATGATAACCAAGCGCAGCGCCCACACACCTCCTCCCAAGCTTTTTGACATTTTGAACCAGTCTGCCCAGGCGCGGAAACCATTGGCGCTTGGATCGACGGAGCAGACTGCGCTTCGCTAGGGGCCGTTGATCTGGTTCGGACGAGTCAGCAGGGGTCACGCCTCTCGGAGCCAAGGCTAAGGCACACATCGATATAGCCGCGATAAGCAAAGAGCCAGGGTGTTCCCCTTCTCGGCTTCGCGGAAACGTGCGGGGGAAATCTCTCCCAGAAATCCTGATTTGCTCCTGTACTACGACGGTCGAGTCATACCAAAACGCCACCGCCAGTACCAGTACTAGTGGCACCGTGTCAAAACTGTCGATCGAAAAGAAATATTTATATATAAATATAAAAGCCACTTCTAACAAGTGCTGTATCGGTTTTGGGCATGACTCCGAGGGCTACCAGTCTCTCACGTTTTGAACATTATGAGGTTGCGGGCGTAGAGTGGATAGCAATGATGGGCCCTTGGGAAAACTATACGGTGTTTCTTAACATTTCATTACCGCACGCCGGTGGCTGACACGCACTGGCGCGTTGTTTCGGCGCTTCCGTGGGGTAGCGCCCGCAAACGTGGTTTTCATATTTACGACAGCTTTCTCTCTTCGGAGAGAGCGCGTGTTTCGCGTATTTCGCGTGTTGGTCGCGAGGAAAGCCTTTCACTTGGGCCTCCAGTCAACGACCCCTGGGGGCAGGGCCACAGCGTGTCAGGCGCGCAACACCACGCAACTATGGTATCGTTCGCGGTTTTTGTAATTGCGCGTGTCGTGTTGCGTGAGAGAGTAAGAACCAGCACGATCATTGCACGCGCTGGGAAGTCGCGTTTCTGCGCCCTCAAAACGCGCGAGTACGTCATCCCAACACCGAAATGCTGAAGCGGGACATCTTGAGTAGTCATGGATTCCGTCAATCCTGGTCAGCTGGTCGTCGTTCCGCAGTGTTGTGCCATGCCTGTGGAAACTAGTTGCCGGTAGGAGAGTGACCCCGTGATGGCATCACTCGGCCGTCGTCGTCGGGCATCCAGCATACCGTAAGATATGATGGTCGGCTGACTTGAGCACAATTAGTCCAAGCAGTTTTCATCGCGCATGGCCTTGAGCGAGCGAGCGGGAGCTCTGATGATATGAAACCCCGTATGGATGCGATGACATGGCAATTAGAAGGTCTATCTCAGACAGAAGAGGCCAGCTGGGTCAGCAAACCCCGCAAGGATGTTGCAACGTCAGCTGGGCCTAGGGAGATGAAATGACATGGGAATCATAGTTGGCTAAACATATGTCAGGCGTCTGTTCGCTGTGCTGCCAAGTGACGGGTCGGGTCGGAACCTAGTATAGCACCCAGAGAAGAGGGTATAAAGGTAGACACCTACGCTCCAATCACCGGAAAGCCGCCTTCCATTAGGGCATAGATAGGACTCTGAAGGGTGAAGACCCGAAAGTCGGTAGGCTGGGGGACGGATAGTCGGCGAGTGACCGACCCTGGAAAATGTATTCCGCATGCAGTCGAAAATTTGGGCTTTCCAGTAGAACATGGCATCCACATCAGCGTGGGAAAGAGACGACGGGAGTGGGAGTGTGGTGTTGATGCAGGACGTCGTATGACGTGTAAGACAAGGAAATTGGTTTTTGATGGGAGTACTGAAGTGGCGGAGCGTTCCACAGCTTTCGATTCTTCCTAGACTTTGACGTGTGGTTCGATCAGAGGCAGGTCCACGCTTGGCATAACAGTGTTATGTCCCTAGTCATGTGTGAGCTCTCTGATTAATATATCACCGTAGCCGTAGCGTACCTGACGCCTCGTGTTCGATCCCCATAACTGGATGTGTTATTGTCATTGAACCCTGAGCCGCAGGGATACTGCGAGCGAGTCGAAACCGGAGGCGAGATATTTTGCTTATGTTTTACCGGGGAAAGAGCTGTCTGGGAAAGACGTACTTGGCAGCGCTAACAACCAAGGAGAGCCAGCTTGGCTTTGGTTGGAAAACGGAGCGATCGGCATCTGATAGTAAGCCAGCGCCTGATCCAAGATCCGATCATGGGGTAATGCGGGGAATGAGCGCTATACAGGTCTGGACTTGTGGATTGAGGGTTTATGTGGCGAACTTGGGCCTCGAACGAACGGGAACGGCGATGAAGGAGATGGTACGCATTGGGATTGTAGAGGATGGTATGAAAGGAGGGCGGATTAATTTGTAAAGGCGCAGATAGAGATCAATTGATTTGATAAGTCCTAATACTGCGTCCGTGGAGTATGATGAAGGAAGCTCAACTGTTGGATAACTTGAGCGAAAGAGGTTCCAGGCAGGCCGATTCCAGAGGGTCTGGCAAGGAGAATTCGTCGCAAAAAGGTCGGTAAAGCAGTGGTAGTCCGGAGAGACTGCGGAAGCAAGGGAAGGTGATTGGGGCGGGCGAAAAGGTTTTGAACCTTTGTGGCATTCGGCCAGCAGTGACCTTGCGTGTGCAGAGACAAAGGGGCGTAGCACGGTTACTATATACAAAGCACAGGCGTCCGACTAAGTTCGGACTAGCTATGCGAAGAGCCGGGGGGCAGGTCCGTTTCCCGAAAAGGCGCCTTTTTGTCTAACCGTTCCTGAAACCGGTTTACGCGACCGGAAAGGGAGTGAACTAGCCCAACCGGTGCCAGTGTGACCGTTCAGAATTGTCAAGTTATTGTATGTGATTTTGAGGCAGTATAACATATGGTCTTAGAACGGCCCCATAAGTATGCCAGTGAGAAAAAGAAAAGAGTGGATGAGGCAGTTGTCAACGAGGGAAGCGTGGGTATGAGAGTAAGTTAAGCCTCATTGAAAACACGTTTGGAAGCGGTTCAGTTAAGAGAGTAGCCAAGATGGATTTTATTTTTTACTTTAGGATAATCATACTTATAAAGGCCTGGGCCACCCCTCTCCCCTCCCACTTCTCCCTTTTTTTATTATTTTTCTTCGTCGACGTCGCCGTTCCCGATGACAGAGTATACAACCGACCCTGAAGCTGTCGCTCATTTTCTTGCCGCTCGCGCTCGCACCGCCAATTGGGTCGATTCCTTAGAGGGCAAGGCGCTCGTTCCTCCTTCCGCGCCACCTTCTCTCGTCAGCGACACCGACGATGGTCTCAGTTCACCAGACTCGGACGCGGAGAGTAGTCATTCCCTCCCACCACGCATGGTCTTACGATATCCCGACGGCAGGCCTGATGTAACGGTCTCGGCCAACTCGCAGTGGCAACCACAAAGCCAGAAACCGACGTCTAACCCATATTACGCTCGTCAACCCCCTCATTCGAATGGCTATCCTCCATCGAATCCTAACATACGCAGTCGCTCCTCATCTAATGCTGTCCCTCTGTACGTCGCCCCGCCCGCCCCAATAGTTGCCATTCCACAACCAGAGGCCATTCACGTCCGTCCTTCCCCTACAAGCCCTGGCCCTCAACATAGCCCAAACGTGTATTCTACTCCAGACTCAAATAATGCCCCCTCCATGCCTCTCCACTCGAGATCAATGCGTTCGACCCACTCCTCTCGACCACCACCAAATACTCTGCAAATATATGCTTCTCCACCTGTCCCATCTTCACAATCACAAAGTGCCCCAGTATCACCAACACGTGAGAGCTCTCGATCCGCGCAACAGCCGCCCATCATTTCACCTTCTCCGGTCTATGGTTTCCCACCCCCTTCATCACCGCAAGATCCCCCACTACCAGGTCCCTCGACCCATTCCAGGACCCATTCTCGTTCGCACTCGTATTCGAGCAGTCACTCCTATCCCCACCCTCCAATCGCACAATCGCACAACCCTGGACCACCCAGTTCATTCCCTTCCGGGTCGGCGCAGCGCCTCCGGCGTCATTCCTCACGTGCGACTGCTTCTCACCCAGATCCTTCGCAGCCACACCACGCAGACTCGCAGAGTGGTCCCCACCTAGGCACAAGTGCCTCCGGTTCTAGGCGGCACGGTCCACCTTCTATCATTTATGCGCCTTCGGCCCATTCATCATCTTACACGTACAACCCTCCCATTATTACGTCTCGCCCACCTACAACCATCCATGCGCCGACTCCCCGTCATGCACACGCGCACCGCATGGCGCAGTCGATATCCGACCCGACGCCAATAGGTGGCTCGCTCGGCCGAAATAGCAACAGAGGGCGACTCTTTGAGGGGTTTTCGCGAACACCCAGTCCGAACACTGCTCGTGCTCGAGCTAAGGAGCGTTCAAAGAAGGACAAGTCACGCAAAGACCGATCGCGTCGCAGAGAGGGAAATGGTGGCGGCGATGACGACGACGATGACGACGACGGGGCGAGTTTTAGCTCTGGAAGCACCTACTATGTCCTGCCCAGTCCGGGACAGAAAATCAAAGTAGTGGTACGTATATCCGAATGTCATCTTGGCTCTGGTAAAAACCTCCAACGGGTTTTCCCCGATTTGTAGTCTCCCAGGGGTATGAAAGGGCTCTATGCTGAGCCGACATCTACAACCGCGTCCAAGTCCACGCCAGCATTACAAAGCCACCGTTCTGCGAATGGGACTTACTTCCCCATGCCGACTCCGCCACAACCCCAACCCCAACGACCGCAGAAGCGGCCACTCTTGCAGCGCATATTCCATCCGCAGTTCGGACACGCGGGTGGCGCAAGTGATTTATATTCGGGCTTGCGACGTCCGTTCCGGCGCTGATCCGTGAACGTTTCTCCCCCCTCTCCCCCTGTGGTTTGGGATATCTGGAAGGGGGGTGCGATAGATGCGCGGGGTTCTGAATTACCTTATCATCACCGTTTTTGGGGTGTCGCGACAACGTGGACGCTTTCGGATAGTTGCCCTTGGCTGCATTGCTGAAATCGCTACACGCTTCATTTCCGTTCTTCCCCCTTCCGCCTTTCCTCCGCCCCCTCTCATTCATAACGCACGAACAATGTCATGTTTTTACTTTTTCATCATCAAATTCCACAATCATCACCCACCATCCTCTGTACTCCTAATTCAAGTCACGCATATCACCGCCGTGTTGTCTGCCGTCAGTTGTTGTTTTTATCTCTTCTTCCTCAGTTACCCCCCACACGTTTTCCCGAAAGTTCACACGCACACACACGTACCCCCTTTCATCGCTTCTCTCATCTCACAAACAGCACACAAACAAGCAAAAGCCGCTCTCTTACCGCTACGCATAATCCCGCAGCGAAGGGCACGGATCATGTATAAAAACGCGCACCACCTCATGTCGCTACCAGGCGCGTATGTACAACGACTGTAATAGTACTTTTCACTTCCTCTTTTTTTTCTTTTTCTTTTCTTTTTCTTTTTCCGCTTACGTTTTAGACTTATCACAGATGGCCGCGGCGATTTCCGGCCAACGACCAAAAAAAAACCCGTTTTGTGAGCCGTTGTGTTGTATGAATAAGATAGAGCTGAACACCTGAACGGCCTGAACACCGAACGTTGGGCCCAGTTCTCTTGTAAAACGCTGACTTTTTCTTTTTCTTTTTGGTTGTGGGCTGGGCTTCGACATGCAATGCGGACATAATCATATGCACAATCGTACTGCGTGTTTAGAAAAAAAAAACGTGGCAGTGCAATCGAAACGTGTATCATAAAAATTCGGAGGTACTACGGGCATCATCAATGTGCCGGGTGATGGAGAGCGTCTCGGAGGAAGTCCTTCTACAACTTGTGGGCTCGGTTCGAACCGGTGAACCGGCACCCAAGACCCGGCATTATAACCGTAATTGTTAGAAGCAACGGAACCCGTCCCTTTCTTCTGTTCCTACAGTGCCACAATACAGGTTTTACAGACCCGCAACACGATTTTTTTTTTTTGTACATGAGTCATCACACATGATGTTCCAAAACTCCACTTGAAGGAGAACCACCTGGACATGGGCTCTCAGAAGCGCTCAAAAAACCTTGATCTCTGAAAAGTGCCGAAAAGTCATCCCCACCGCCACTGGTACCAAAAGTTGTCGTCATGTGCCCCCACGTTTTGTTTACAGGTGACTTGATTAATTACAACGCCCCCCTTCGACCCGATTTTCCCGAGAATACACATGACAAACCAATGCGTTTCCGTGATGATGATGAATGACAAATGGGGCGGAGCCGAGCCGAACTCATTATTGTATGCTCTTTCATCGTCAGGAGATGAGATGAATGATGGTCCTTATTTGAAGGGTCACTACAAGGTGCGGGGTAGAGCCTGAAAGCTAAAAAAAATTGAAATATCGCTGTTGCGGTTCCGTAAATTGACAATTTCCGATAAACCCTACAGAGAGAGCAACAGCCCAGCGACAACAACGAGGAGTTACACTTTTAAAACGTAAGAAAGTCGAAAGAAAGAAGTGCGGCATAATTTTGGGTTCGAAGGACTTGCAAGAAAGGGGGGGAGGGGCAGAGCTTCGGTATCATGAAAAGGTTACGTAGAGTGGTTGCAAGAGGGAAGGAATGCTCGGGGTTCGGCTGTCAAGAACGAACGAAAGGGAAGAACAAGGATTTCCAAGTTCTCTTTGGAAACGGGACGACGATTAGTACGAGGTCCGTTGCCAGTGTCGCGTTGATGAAGGTGTTGTACATAGGGCAAAGGGCCTTCCATTGGTCTGGATAGGATAATCACGTTTTTTCTATCAGCCTTTCACGTGCAGATAGACGTGCGGCCATGTGCCCGAGGGGTAGTACGTACCATTCAAATTATTCTGCATCGGAATCTCAGGGACATCCTCTGCAAATACCACTGCGAAGCCCCTATTAACCGTTTCAACATTGGGATTTTGGACAAGTTTGGGAGGAGGGGGGGGACGTTTTCCCAAAAAAAAAAAACTCACATTTCCAAGTGCCAGTTGATGTGGCAGTGAAGCAACCACGGTCCGGGGTTGTCAGTGAAGAACCGAATCGTGACATTGTCTGTTTCACCGCCGAGGCTCACGACGTCACGAATCACAGGATCGACATAATTGTAGGTCGAGGTACCAGCGCTGCGGACAACGTGGAATGCGTGTCCGTGCAGGTGTATAGGATGCTTTGTGAACCCCACAAAACTGGCGTTAACATCCAGAGGTACTAGCCCATGCAAAAGCCTTCCTGCAACTCACCGGTACACCAGCAGGGATCGTAATCTCTACACTTTTATTCCGATCAAGACCATAGATGCTTCCTGCAGGGACAAGATCGGACGCATTTTGCGCGCCACTCATATTTGGAGCAACAGAGGGACGGTAGGCTGGTGGAAGGTATAGCCATTTATGAAAAATGCTTTATAGTGGTCGTCCTCGATGTGTGTCAATAGCCATGAACATCACCTAAAATGTGTTTACTTACGAATGTCACGTTGAGATTGATGTTGATGTCGGCACCACCAGGGTAGGGACCACCGTGCTGAATTAAACGGAATTATGACGACCCGTCGAAATCAGACGACAAAAGCTTACCACAGGGTTTTTATTCGCATCGAGAGGCTAGACGTTCAAAATATCAGCTCTATAAACGGGAAAAAAAGGGCACATATGGCTTACATGAAGATCTGTCTCATTGAGCGGTAACATACTCACAGGATGTTCATATTAGGATCATTCGCCGGGTCGACGACTGGAGCTCCTCGTAGCGAAGAATCGCCACGTTAGTGACGTTTCTGTAATCCAAGTTCACCATACTGGAAGGGCACGAATCCCTGCGCACATTCAAGTCAGGTCGCGCGAGTTTGGCGATCTGTGAATCACTTACAGTAATTGTCCACTGATTGATTGGCATCGAGCTGAGAAACAGTAAGGTGGTAAAGAACTCGATTTAGCACCGAAAGTCAATTTGATCGACTTACAACAGCCGAATAGCGTTGACCTGTTTGAGACATTCGTCGTAGTCAACGTGCGGAAATCTGCCTTGGATCTGCTTACCTGGGAAGATCTCAAGCGAATCGACGAGCAGGGGCCGAACGTTGTTAGAATCGGCCTCTATGATAGTAAGCTGATGGCCGTCGATTGAGAAGGTAAATGCAGGTTCGCAAGAGATGGAGACAATGCGGAGTCGGTAACTGTCATCACGTGTTAACTTTCGACCCGATTCACCTGGTGAAGCGCAACACTGACCGTAAGCCCTGTTTAACATTCACCACAGCGAGGGGGGCCTTAGGGCCACCAATATAACGGCCTTTTCCGTTAATTAAGGTGGCGTTGAACTCACTTGGAGGAGGTTCAACGTGTGAAGTAGGCAAGGCATCATAGATGAACACTCACGGAGCCATCGGTGCCACTTTAGAACTGTAGTGATACCAGTCCGCAAGCGTAATGACTGTGTCATCTACGAGAAATGGTCATCAAGAGCCTATTTTAAACCCTACTGCCAACTCACCATCATCAACGTCATAGAGGCCACCGTGGGGGTCATTCTGGTCATAAATACAAGGGCTCCACGCAATCCATCACAATATTGAACCTTGTAATGGCTGTGATACCAATATGTACCCTGAAATACCAAGGGAAATTGTCAGAAGTTTGTGGAGATAGAAGTTGCAGTACCGTTTGCTCAAATACACTGAACAGTAGAGGAAGCTCTGGTTTGGTATAATAGGACACTGAGTGACGGAGGCAGACCATCAGCCCAACTGGTAGCATTTTGGAAATACCGTGCCAATGCTGCAGAGAATGAGCACCTACGTTGCCATGTAAGGTAAAAAGATACACTCACAATAGAAGTTTCCAAATCCATCGATAGATCAGTCAGTGAATTGATGACGTTGAGCTTAAACTGATCGTTCTGAAATTGACTTGGAAAAGCAGGACATAGGGACTATTCTGTGAGATCTACCTTTTCTGCCTTGATCAGTGGGCCAGGGAAATTATTGTTGACGAGGGTAGCACTGCAGTCGTGGGGTTCGTGATCAACTGTAGTAGGAACAAGTCATGGCTTACTTACTTGCGAAGGTATCCGTCTGGAGATATCTCAGCGTTGACGATGTTAAGATCAGCCACGGGTCCAATGGCAGCATATACTCTCGCTGATATGGTGGCAAAGAGCAGAACAACCTGAAGAGTGAGAGAACACATGGTGTACCAATCAGGAAAGAAGTTGAAGAGGGAGAGCCTGAAGGGAAGTAGGTGGCGGGACAATAGCTGTTGAGAGGGACAACGAAGCCGCACGGGAGGAGTCCGAGTTCGAGAACAACGACTGGGAATACATGCGAGCAGTCGAAGCCATTTTATGTACATAGATGCGGCGGGAACCTGTAAGGTAGGAATAAAAGAGGTAGAACATCGATCTCGATGATGTTTTACCTCTTTATGTCCCATTATTGAAGACTGGGACAGTAGGACAATGAGGCAAATAAGAGATGACGGACCCGAACGATGGGCTGGTTCACTGATGTCTCAGTGGCTGCTCGGGCCCGTGTACGCTGGTGCTTACCTTTGTAAATCGCTGTCCTAATGTTGCCGGGCAGACACACAAGAACAACCACAATACAGGAAAGTGAGACAACTTGTCATTCCACGGCCATGCTATTTTGGGGGCATCTCATACAACGGGATGGATACGCGATGGATTAGTACCTCCGCCGCAGAGACACAGCACCGGCAGAAGCCCAAGCCATGGCGCATCTGCATTACTTTGGGAGATAAGCTATAATAAAAGATCGGCGCGTGTGCTACCAGGCGCACTTTGCGGCCCGGTTTCGTGCTGGCAGAGAATATGAAGCCTAACTTTGGTCCAGAAACCGAACCGGAAACTGAAGATGTCTTAGCGCGGACCTGTCCAGACTTCTGCAACGGGAAGGGAATATGCCATTTCGATACCTAATGAAAGATTCGATGACCGGAAGCAATGTACGTTGGCAAAGTAATTGTTATTATTAATAACTCCGGGTGAGTACAAAAACAACAAAGATGACTCACAACGGTGGCCTTTTGTGGCCCAAGCTTGTGGGAAAGAGCGAAACGAGTTTACCGCCTCCGACGCCAAAGCGGGCCAAAACGGCCCGCTCCCGGTCACTCATCACCCATTCCGGAGGCCACTGAGCTACTGGAGCAGCCGAACGTGATCCTTCATCTCTCTGAGTGAGATGGAAACTTGGGCCGAGAAGGTTACAATAAATATCACTGTTGTTTCTTTTATCAAAAAATTCGATAATCTACAGCTAGTAGGAACTACAGCGACAATATTCGGGTATGCTTCAAAACGCGAGGCGAAAAACGTGGCACGTTTTCTGTTTCAAGAGCAGCAATAGACTCGGAGAAGGGACGAAGAGAATGGAAGTGGAAGTGAGCGACAAGGGTCGGACTATCAAGGCAAGAACAAATTTCCAAGTCTCAACTGGAGCGTGAAGGTGATTAGGGCGGCTCATCCAGAGGTCATCTTGGAGGAATTGTACGCAGGGCAAAGGGCCCTCCATTGGGCTGAACAGGATAATCACGTTTCCATGAGCCTTCATATGCACGGATAGATATTATATGTGCTGGGACGTACCATTCACAATGTCCTTCGTCGAAACCTCAGGGACGTCCTCAGCAAATACCACTGCGAAGCCCCTGTGATGCAAACGTATCAGTACGTTGGCAATTTTATCATCGCACAAAAGCTCAAACTCACTTCTCCAAGTGCCAGTCGATGTGGCAGTGAAGAAACCAGGGACCAGGGTTGTCAGTGAAGAAACGAATCGTCACGTTATCTCCCTGTTCACCGATGCTCACGACATCACGGATCACAGGATTGTCGAAGTTGTAGGTCGAGCTACCGGCGCTGCGGACAACGTGGAATGAGTGTCCGTGTAAATGGATAGGATGCTTATGGATAACAACAGTCAATATCCCAGTGATAGCCACGCAAATCTTCCTGCACTCACCGGTCCACCAGGAACACCTGCGGGAATCGTAATTTCTACGCTTTTATTAGCATCAAGACCGTAGATGCTTCCTTTAGGGACAAGATCGGATGCGTTCTGCGCGCCACTCAGTATTTGGAGCAACACCGGGACCATAGGAGCATCGAAGGTAAACCCATTTATGACAAATTCGGTAAAGTCAGAGCTCTCGGAGTGTGTTAGTGGTCATGTACCTCGCCTAGAAAGTGGTGCTTACGGGTGTCACGTTGAGGTTGATGTTGATGTCAGCACCACCAGGGAAGGGTTTACCGGGCTGCCAGTGGATTAAATGGTATCATGATGAATGACTCAATACAAGCTTACCACAGGGTCTACTTTCACACGAGTGGCTATACATTCCAACTGTTAGCTTCATAAAGGGCAGAAGAGGTATATGTAGCGTACATGAAGATTTATCTCATTAAGCGGTAGCACACTCGTAGGAATATTCACAGTGGGGTCGTTCTTTGGGTCCTCGATTGGGCTCCCGAGTAGCGAAGAACGGCCAAGTTAGTAAATTGGTGAATTTCTGGTTCACAATATTGGGAAGAGCCGAATCCCTGCGCATGTTAATCGCGGATCAGACGAGTTCCGAGTCGGAGAATGCCAGTGCAAATAACATACAGTAATTGCAACTGGTTGGTTGGCACGCAGCTGAGAAACGGTAAGGCGAAAGAAACTTGTTCGACATGAAGGTTATAAATCGACTTACAACAGCTGAATAACGTTGACCTTTTTAGACGTCGTAGTCAACGTTGTGAAACTTTGCCTCAGATTTGCTTACCAGCAAAGATCTCAAGAGAATCGACGACCAGGGGCTGAACATTGTTGCCGTCAACCTCAATGATGGTAAGTTGATGGCCGTCGATTGAGAAGTCAAAAGCAGGATCGCAAGAGATAGAGACAACGCGGAGTCGGTACTGTTATTGTTACCGCACGTCAACTTTTCATTCGGTACAATGTCGAATTGCAACACTGACCGTTTGTCCTTATAACATTCACCACAGCGAGAGGTACGCTAGGACCACCAATATAACGGCCCTTTCCGTTAATTAAGGTGGAGTTGAACTTCTTGGTGAATGTTCAGCCTGGGCGTCCAAACCAAGCAAGGAAAATCACTCACGGAACCTGCGGAGCCACTAAGGAACTGTAGTGATACCAGTCCCCAAGCGTAATGACAGTATCCGCTGCGAGAAGTGGGTTTATAGATAGTCCACTTAAACCCTTACATCTCTCTCACCGTTATCAACGTCATATGATCATGGTGAGGGTCCTTCGGATCATAAATGACGAGAGCTCCACGCAATCCATCACAATATTGAGCCTTGAGATGACTGTGATACCAATATGTACCCTGTGGTGCCACACGTAAATGTCAAAGGATTGTGGCAATAGAAAGGCGCAATACCGTCTGCTCAAATGCTTTGAACTGGTAGAGGAAGCTTTCATTGGGTATAATAGGGCACTGGGTGACGAAGGCAGCGCCATCTACGTAATTGGTTGTCCTTTGGAGGATACCGTGCCAATGCTGCAGAGAATAAACGCCTGGATTCCGACGAGGTGAAAAGATAACATTACAATAGAAGTTCCAAGATCCAATGACGAATCATTCAACCGATTGATGACGTTGAGCCGAAAGTTAGCACCCTGAATGTGACTTACTAAAAGCCAGAGACAGGGACTATATTGAGAGATCTACCTTTGTTGCTTGGATTAATGGACCAGGGAATTCATCATTGACAAGGGTAGCTCTACAAACAGGGCGAGGGTCAATGATACCTGTAATAGTCGCAATAAAAGGTGACTTACTGGCGATTGAACCCGTCTGGGGCTATCCTACGGTTGACTATATTAAGATTAGCAACAGGGCCAATGGCCTTCTGAGCGTAGACGCTCGTTGATATAACGGCAAAGAACACAGCAAGAGAGAGTGACCGCATGATTGCACCAGGTAAAAAAGGAGAGTGATTAAAGGGAAAAGATCTGGGAGCCTGAAAAGAATCGACATAGGTCTGGGGGTATTTTATACAACGGGATGGGGCACGGCGATGCGGGAGCACTTCGCCTGGAAGAGATGTAGCACGGAGGGAAGCCCATGACGCATCCGTGTCAATTTAGAACATAAAGTAGTAACTACCCTTCTGATA
Organism: Lactifluus volemus; assembly: GCA_022376515.1. Taxonomy (NCBI): domain Eukaryota; kingdom Fungi; phylum Basidiomycota; class Agaricomycetes; order Russulales; family Russulaceae; genus Lactifluus; species Lactifluus volemus. The sequence continues at coordinate 133,904 of WTXI01000066.1, read as the reverse complement.
AGTGCACTTGACGAGGTGGTGCTGGCAGAGAGTGCGGAATGTAACATTGATTTAGAAACTGAACCGGAAATTCATGTGTTTTGACGCGACATGCGATAGGAAGGAGTGCGTCACTTCGATTCCATCAAGTTTATGAAAGGGTTCGACAAACGGGCGCCACGTACGTCGGCAGAGGGAATAGCGTGTGGTGAGTAATAAGATGTCTCACAAGCGGTGGTCGTCCGCAGCACAGTACGAGCGTTGAATGAATCATAACAAACACGACAGCCCGGGCCGGTCGGTGTTCATCGGTTCACCAGGCTTCTCCTTCCTGTGAAGGGTATATTATCTAACCATCCTATTAATTCAACCGAAACTTGAACCCGGCCCCGACAAAAAACCCGACCTAAATCGCTAGAGAGGCTAATTGTTCAAGGGTCAGATCTATCAGACGTGATGGCTAGTATGCATGGAACTTTTTAAAGAAATTCAACCTGGTACTAGTAATGGCAACCACCTCGTTAATGTTAATGCACCTTGTTTTGGAACTGACGATAACTAGTGTAAGAAATGCCTCAACTTCCGCGTCTGGGCGTCTGCTTTACTGGCACCTGGTGAGGTGTCTCAAGACGAATCGCTACAAGTTATAACTTGGCGTGAATCATCACTGTACATTGTCTAGTAAAGGCTTCCTGGTCGAACATTGGTCGAGGTCTCTGTTGTAGACTTGAAGTTTCAAGTAGTCCTAGTTACTCATTGTGGAACCAAACAGTTCTCGTATCTTCGATTTTAACTCGACCTTCTAATTCTGCTCAAGCTCCGATCAAGATACTCATAGGTTTACCCCAATTCCGCCAGGACTTTACCGGATACCTCAGGCTACTGGATGCACCCCTTCTTCAAGTTCTTTGTTCAAGTTCGTGCCCTGAAACCACATCATTTGACCCCTGGTATGGTCTATGGCTTGGTGGGGAAGAGCATGGAATTGCGAAGTGATGTTGACACGGGTCTTGTTTGTGAGCGATATCCTCTCTTCTCTTCCGTATAACTCCCGAAGATGAAAGAACTGCCTCTAAGAGCCGTGGCGCTGTGTTACAGCACATTTGTGCGCGCACGTAAGGCCAGGAAGATATTGGTTCCATGGGGGCGGCGTAGACACACATGGCGTACGGCTGTGACCCGGCTTCCTATTGTAAGGTCAGCCTCGCGGCTGGCCTCGAAACCTCGCTCAGTATGCCTCGTCCGCCCAGTCTCTTTCACCTCCCGTTCTGCCACGTGCTACTCCCTTTTCCTTGCCTCTCCGTGACCTTCAGCCGCTTCACAAGCTCCAGGTTCGTCGCCTCGTCTTGATGAAAGGGGCCACGATATCTTCTCAGCCACGATGCCTTTGCACCTCGGCCATATATCTGTTCTCTGTGACCTCGCGTCGCGCGACCATCCTCTTTGTCCCTTTCATGTTCTGACATGCCTCGTGTGTCTGTTTTTTCTCCTTATGTCCCTAGTCCCAGGCTACGTGCTGTGTCTCGCGCTGTGCCCAAACTTTAGTCACACTCTCAAAGAGACCGTGAGCATCACGGGAAGCCTTCTGGGGTGCACGCGGCTTCAAAGATTCTCCTCGCTTGTTCGGCCTTACTCGCCAGATTTCTTTGTACCCCTACATCTTGGGAGAGCCTTGTGCTCTTTTCTGTCTCCTCGGCTCACTTCCGATGACCGCTACTTAAATCCTTGTCCGTTGTTTTCGTGTCCGATCAGCTCGGTACTTTACTTACTCACCCATTCTCGACGTGTTTCCCATTCTAGATTACCTGATTCTGATGTATAAATAGTTGAATCATGATTGTACTTGGAGAAGGATCGCCACCGTGACTTAGTTCTCAAAAGAATCTCGTGTGCTCCAAGTGTTACAAGTTTGCTTTTCCTTGTCTCGTCACAATCCACCTCCAACTCCTTCTATTCAATCCATTCACGCTTCTGGGCTCTTGACATGCGTTCTCTTCCACAGTTCCATGCCACTGTTCATTCACTTAAACTCTTAGATTCACCACTTGTAGAACCTTGAACTCACAAGCAGGTGACTCAACTTGTTTTCACTGTCATTGTGTCAAAGTCTTCGAGCTGCACACGCCGTGTCTCAGTCTTCAGACTAATTAAATGCTTTACGAAACTTGAATCCATTTGTCTCGTCTCTCTCAAGATCTGCTCGCCTGGCATCCCGGCTTGAGAGGTTTATTCTGATGTGACATAGCACCACCCGTCGTAGCTCCTGCTACTAGTACCGAGATAGCAATGAAACGGGGTTACGAAACCCAACAGCCTCCTACCCTGAGCGGGCCAAAACGGCCCACTCCCTCTGAGTTCCATCTTACCGCACAGTACTTCAAGACGCGGGTGGAATTTGGAGGTGAGGAAGTAACTACAGCGACAATAATTGAGTATGCTTCTAAACGCGAGGCGAAAAAAAGTGTGGGACACGTTATTATTCCAAGAGCAACAAGGAGGTACTAGTAGGAGGCTTTGGTAGCAAGGAAAGGAGCGAGAGGGGATCAAGAGAGTGGAAGAGCAAATGAACGACTAGGGTCGGGATGTAAAGAACAAAACGGAAGAACAAATCTTTAAAGTATCTCCGGCGCATGGCGATGATTAGGACGAGGTTCCCTTGAAGTTATTGTACGCCGGGCAAAGGCCCCTCCATTGGTCTGGATAGGGCAATCACATATTCGTTAGCATTCAGATACACAGATAGATAGTGCTGGGACTTACCAGTCACAACATCGGTCGTCGAAACCTCGGGGACGTCCTCAGCAAATACAACTGCGAAGCCCCTGTGATGTGAATGCATCAGGAAGTTCACAATTTTATCGTCGCACAAAAGTTCCAACTCACTTCTCCAAGTGCCAGTCGATGTGGCAGTGAAGGAACCAGGGACCAGGGTTGTCAGTGAAGAAACGAATCGTTACATTATCTCCCGTTTCACCCATGCTCACGACATCACGGATCACAGGATTGTCGAAGTTGTAGGTCGAGTTACCGGCGCTGCGGACAACGTGGAATGAGTGTCCGTGTAATGGATAGGATGCTTGTGGATAATAACAGTCAATATCCACTGATAACCACAAAGCCTTTCTGCACTCACCGGTCCACCAACAACACCTGCGGGAATCGTGATTTCTACGCTTTTATTAGGATCAAGACCGTAGATGCTTCCTTTAGGGACAAGATCGGCCGCGCTTTGCGCGCCACTCAGTATTTGGAGCAACACCGGGACCATAGGAGCATCGAAGGTAAACCCATTTATGAGAAATCCGGGAGGGTCACGGCTCTCGGAGTGTGTTAATGCAGTACCTCGTCTAGAAAGTGGTGCTTACGAGTGTGACGTTGAGGTTGATGTTGATGTCGGCACCACCAGGGAAGGGTTACCGGGCTGGATGACATGACATTATGATGAAGCACTAAACCAGCCAATACAAACTTACCACAGGAGTTGGTTCGAGTGGCTAGACATTCAAATTGTTAGCTTCATAAGGGAAGAAGGGTACATGTAACGTACATGAAGATCTTTCTCATTGAGCGGTTGCACACTCTTAGGATGTTCACAGTGGGGTCGTTCGATGGGTTCTGGGGAAGGCCCCGACGTAGCGAAGAATGGCCAGGTTAGTGAAATCAGTGAATTTCTGGTTCACAATATTGGGAAGTGCACGAATCCCTGCGCACGTTAAAGTCAGATCACCAATTTTGGCAAACTGGAATAATATACAGTAATTGTCAATTTCTTGGTCCGCAACGAGCTGAGAAACGCTAAGTCGTAAGGAACTTGTTCGAGCATAAAAATCGACTTACAACAGCCGAATAACGTTGACCTGTTTAGACATTCATCGTACTTAGCATTGTAAAAATTGCCTTAGATCTACTTACCAGCAAAGATCTCAAGAGAATCGACGACCAGGGGCTGAACATTGTTGCCGTCAACCTCTATGATGGTAAGTTGATGGCTGTCGATTGAAAAGTCAAAAGCAGGATCGCAAGAGATAGAGACAATGCGGAGTCGGTATCTGTTATTGTTACCGCACGTCAAGCTTTCATTCGGTACAACGCTGAATTGCAACACTGACCGTTGGCCCTTTAGAACATTCACCACAGCAAGGGGGACGCTAGGACCACCAATATAACGGCCCTTTCCGTTAATTAAAGTGGAGTTGAACTGTCTTGGAGAACGTTCAGCCCGGGCGTCCGAACCAAGAAGGGCATAATCACTCACGGAATCTGCGGCGCCTCTAAGGAACTGTAGTGATACCAGTCCCCAAGCGTAATAACAGTATCCGCTGCGAGAAGTGGGTTTATTTATGGCCCACTTAAAACCCTTACATCTAACTCACCGTCATCGATATCATATAGATTGGAGTGAGGGTCATTCGGATCATAAATGACAAGAGCTCCACGCAATCCGTCACAATATTGAGCCTTGAGATGACTGTGATACCAATATGTACCCTGTCATGTCAGACGTAAATGTCAGGGTCAGAAGTGGAAATAACAAGGTGCGGTACAGTTTGCTCCTCTGCATTGAACTCGTAGAGGAAGCTTTCATTGGGTACAATAGGGCACTGGGTGACGAAGGCAGCGCCATCTGCATAATTGGTTTTCCTTTGGAGGATACCATGCCAATGCTGCAGAGAATAAACGCCTGGATTCTGATGACGTGAAAGATAACCTCACAATAGTAGTTGAAAGATCCAACGACTGATCATGCAACTGGTTGATGACGTTGAGCGAAAAATCGTCACCCTGGATGTGACTTATTGAAAGCCAGACACGGGGACTATTCTGAGATATCTACCTTATTTGCTCGGATTAATGGACCAGGGAATTTACCATCAGCAAGGGTAGCTCTGCACACAGGGCGACGATCAATGATATCTGTACTAGGAGCAGTGGCAGGTGACTTACTCGCGAGGGTACCCGTCAGGAGCTATCTTAACGTTGACGATGGGAAGATCAGAAACAGGGCCAATCGTAGTCTGAGCTTGGACGCTTGCTGATAGAACGGCAAAGAAAACAACAAGGCAGAGGGCTGCATGATTGCAGCAGGCCAACAAGGAGAGAAATTAAAATGACAGGTCCGGGGAGCCTGAAAAGAATCGAGATAGTTTTGGGGGCATTTTATATAACTGGACGGGCACGGATATGAGGAATCTTTGCACTGTCCTGCAAAAGGAAGGGAATGCATGTCTTCGATTCTTTTATGAAAGGGCTCGACAATCGGGCATCATGTACGTGGCAGAGGTAATACAGTAGGGTCTGGTGAGTACAGTACGAAAAATAAAATGCCTCACAAGCGGTGGTTGACAAGTTCTCATGCTAACACAGCCGAACGGCCCGGTCCGTTCACGTTAGACTTTCCTGAACGGGTATATTATCTAACCCTCCTGGGTCGCGGATGTGTCAATCCGAAACGCCGTCCAGACGAAAACTCGACGTAAATCGCTAGAGGTTAATTCTAGAAGGTTCAGGTGCATGTGGACCTACCTCGGGTCAGTATGATTTGGAACAGACGATGAATCTGACGATCTTTACTTGTAATAAATGCCTCAACCGCTCAACGTTACGGTCTGCCGCGAGTTCCGCGTGTCTTCTGAAGAGTTCTACTAGTGTTCTACAGTCTTGTGGCACAACCCAGCGTGGATATTATCCAAGTTAATTCCTGCTGGTCGAACATTGGCCAAAGTCTCTACCTGGCGATGACCCTGGGCCCGCGGAATCAACTTGAACGCAGAACATATTACTAGTCAGAAAGCATGTCCGCCTATAATTGTCGCCCTAACGAAACTTCTCTTACTCATTGTGGAGCGCACCGAGGTTCTCGTATCTTCAAAGGCACCCTTTAGCCATTTCAGCTCAATTCTCTCCTACTCATGCTTCAATCACGATAACCCGACTCCTAGGTTTAATACCTTATGCCACATGGAATTCGCTGCCGTGGACCCTAGCCGAAACCGTTGTTCAGTCTTCACTGTGGCTGTTACTGTATCTACTGGATACCCACCGGATGCATGGGCATTCCTTTGTGCGTTGCCCAAAATCACCTCCGAGTCATCTAACCCTGTTTTGGACTAGCTGCACACGCCGTGTCTCTGGCTCCATTCTAATGTTAGTTTGAGATGCTTTACGAAATCCTCCAAAGATCTGCCCGCCATCATCTTCGAGTTGGCTTGAGGAGCTGCATATACTCTGCTGTGACATAGCACCTGTATTTCCGCAAGCATGTAGAAGCACGGAATACAGTTGATGGGACTTTGGGTGAGAATTGTGGCAAGGCCAAAAACGTGAACCATCCCCCCAACCCGCGGAAAAGGGAGGTGTTGGAACTGTTGAGCGGAATAATCAATATTGCCAGCTCGGGGACCTGCGTTCAAGTTGACGCCGAGTTATATATACATCCGGGACCAGCCTACCATGGCAGCAACACGAACTGTACGAGACAAGTAGGAGACAGTTCGTGCCTGTGTTCGGCAGTACCGTCGGTAGTTTGCAGGTCGTCATAGGCTGAGCGGACCCTTGTCTCGCCAGCTGCAATTCCACGTAATTTGATATACTGTACAGTAGACTCGGAGAAGCAAGCGGCAATTGAAACACTAACACCGGAACAACTTTTTCCCGAAGCAAGGAAGCTTCAAGCCCTTAACGTCATAACAGCTTCAATTCCAGCTCGATTTCGCCTTCTGTCCGAGAACAGTACGTAGAAGTGAATATAGTAGATGTCTTCAACCTCAGGCCTCAGCGCTCAGCGCTCGCCTCGGTCGCCCTTCGAAGTGAGCTCCGGGCTGGACCATCGACTCGACTAGCAGTCTTCAGGTGTACGTTTCGCCACGCCATGATTTCTCACTAGGTTCAATAGGAAAAAATGGAGTCGTTATATATTAAGTCCATCCTGCATATCATAACTGTTCTCTCTGACATCTTCTCTGCAAAGCTTCGAGGCAAGAGTCCGCATATCAGACTAGTGCGCCGCAGTAACGCCAAGAATGGAACGCTATCCAGAGAGGAAGACGGACACAGAGTCAGAAAGGAGAGAAGACACAGTATTCGAGTACACGTCACTTCGAGCCAGCTCCACTGGTACTGAATTCCTTCCTCATTTGCGTGTCATACCCGTCCCTCGATTGACAACTTCGCAATGGAAGGCTGAGCACGAGAGCGCGCAGGAAGAAGGGAGAAACGCCAATTTGAAGGATGAGAGAAAAGATATTTAGAATACATTTCAGAAAACGCTGCCGTAGTTGCGGAGATGATCTTGAAGCGATTTTCATCAAACGACTCGGAAAACAAGGCAGGCGGTAGGGGTTGGACAATAAAAGTGTGGAATGTCGCTTGTCTTGAAGCCGCGTCTCATCAGATTATGAAACGCGTTGTGCGCAGGGTTGGAGAGCAACCGTGTCCGCTATCCTAAAGTACATGTACTTTATGACGCGCTGTTGATTTAGGACAGAGTATGAAAGAGACAGTGAAGCAAAGGGAATGGGAAATTGCTTCGGCCTACTCCGTTAGGGAGCCACCCGGACGCGACGCGACACTGGTACGGACCAGCATGAGAATGGTACGTTACCTTTCTGTCTTGGCGCATTGCATATATCGAAGAGCTATAGCTGCTTGTTTTAAAAAGGTGTTGCGCACCAACGCGAGATGGGTCGAACAGAGGAGGCGAACTTGTTGGTACACCTGTGGTCCAGCACCGGAACGAGGGCAGGCGGGAACAAATTGTGCGGATGACGGAATTTCCGGATCATGTGGCTCTAGGGTGGCACATTAGTTCCCACGGTGACTTGGCGCAGCGGCCAACTTGCGATTTCTTAATCAATCTGGAGCTTGGATGGTGCTATATTACAGGAAGATATGTGCAACTCTTCAAACCAAGATGACACAGGCAGAGCGAGCAGATCTTAGGAGAGACACGAGACACAAATCGATTTCGTAAACCATTTCATCATTTCATTACTAGTCTGAAGGGACGGCGCGTATAGCTCGACGACTCAATGTCACACCGAAAGGAACTGGCCCATCAGTCATAACCGTACGCCATGTATGTCTACGTCGCCCCCATGGAACCATTATCTTCCTGGCCTTACATGCAGTTCTCAACGGTGGACATGCCTCACGCAAATGTGCGGTAACCCAGCCACGGCTCTTAGAGGCAGTTCTTTCATCTTCGGGAGGTATACGGAAGAGAAAGAGGATATCGCTCACAAACAAGACCCGTGTCGACATCATCTCGCAATTCAATGCTCTTCCCACCAAACCAAAGTCATAACCGGCATTATGATAACCCAGCAGAAGTCTTCTCTTTTTCATCGTCCTCAGAGTAGGCACGGTAGAACGACTGGCGATGATCATGAAGGTCGGCAAGGTAGGCCCTCAAAATTACATTTATACACGCTGGGAACTCTGACTGGCACTGGTCGGGAACGATCGCTTTGCTGCGGAAATTGTCTTTCCAAGGACGTCGTTACTAGTAGAGTGTACACGGCAAGTTGATAAAGACTGTGGGTTACCATCGAGTCATCCCTCAATGTCACCGTGCAGTGGCCCGCCTATTCTGAGGCATGGACGATCGAGGCGCTGTGCTGAGCTGAGGTGCCAGTGGGTGACCGTGGCTCCCGCGCGTGAAACGAGGTTACAAGCCTCATAGCCTCCTACTCAAATGTGCCTGAGCGGGCTGAACGTCCCAAAACGGCACTCTCCCAGTAACTCCCTCTGAGATCGACGTTACCGCGCAGTACTTCAAGCTTTAAGACGCGGGTGGAACTTGGAGATGAGGGAGAAAGTAACTACAGCGACAATAATCGAGTATGCTTCTAAATGCGAGGCGAAAAAAAAAGTGTAGGAACTTTTTTTTTCAAGAGCTACAAGAGGTACTAAATAGAACAGAAGTGAGGGGCGAGGAAGCAAATGACGAGCACGCAAGAGAGTTTAAGCACAGCGGACGATTGTATGATTCCAGTAACACGAAGCTATCTATCTACACCCAAGTCTGATGATTGTGAACTCAAGACAAGGCAGTTTGAGTATCAAAGGAAAGGGAAGTGAAACAAGTAGCTAGCGAGGCGGGGTAAAGGGGATGGAAGACAAGGCGAAGGGCTAGTGGCACACTGAGTGTTTCAGTGGCTCGCTCGGTGCTTGCGCGCGCTAGCGCTTGCCTCGGGTCGAATTTACATCGTAGTATACAAAAAGACTGTCAGTACAATCGAAGGGAAATCAGTCCGAACCAAGAAACATTCATTTCAACAGCCTGAGGGGCTTTAGTAGCAAGAAAAGGAACGAGAAGAGATCAAGAGAGTGGAATGAAAGAAAGGGAAGAACAAATCGTTAAGTGTCTCAGGAGCATGGCGATCATGATTAGTAGGACTTGGTTCCGCTGACAAAGTTATTGTACGCCGGGCAAAGGGCCTTCCATTGGTCTGGACAGGACAATCACATATTCATTAGCCTTCAGATACAGATAGATAGTGCTGCCAGTGGGACGTACCAGTCACAATATCCTTCGTCGGAACTTCAGGGACATCCTCTGCAAATACCACAGCGAAGCCCCTGTGATGTGAACGCATAAGTACGTTGATAATCTACCATCTCACTAGGAGAAAAAGCCCCGACTCACTTCACCAAGTGCCAGTCGATGTGGCAGTGAAGGAACCAGGGACCAGGGTTATCAGTGAAGAACCGAATCGTCACATTATCTCCCATTTCACCGATGTTCACGACATCACGGATCACAGGATTGTCAAGTTGTAGGTCGAGCTACCGGCGCTGCGGACAACGTGGAATGAGTGTCCGTGCAGGTGAATAGGATGCTTGTGATAACAACAGTCAATATCCCACTGATAACCACAAAAGCCTTTCTGCACTCACCGGTCCACCAGAAACACCTGCGGGAATCGAAATTTCTACGCTTTTAGAAGGTTCAAGACCGTAGATGCTTCCTTTAGGGACAAGATCGGACGCCTTTTGCGCGCCACTCAGTATTTGGAGCAACACCGGGACCATAGGAGCATCGAAGGTAGCACCATTTATGATAAATTCGGTCAAGTCAAGGCTCTTGGAGTGTGTTAATGCAAGTACCTCGTCGAGAAAGTGGTGCTTACGCGTGTGACTTTGAGATCGATGTTGATGTCAGCACCACCAGGGAAGCGTTTACCGGGCTGGATTAAATGGTATCATGATAAATGACTAAAATCAGACAATATAAGCTTACCACAGGGTCTACTTTCACATCGAATGGCTATGCATTCAAATCGTTAGCTTCATAAAGGGAGACGAGGAATGTGTAGCGTACATGAAGATCTGTCTCTTTGAGCGGTAGCTTACTCTTAGGAATATTTACATTGGGGTCATTTGTTGGGTCCGTGAGTGGGGCATCCGTGTAGCGAAGAATGGCCACGTTAGTGGAATCAGCGAAGCTCTGGCCCACAAGGTTGATGGGAAGAGCACGAATCCCTGTGCACGTTAAAGTCAGATCACACAAGTTCGGCAAACTGTGAATAACACACAGTAATTGCCAATTGATCGGTTGGCACTGAGCTGAGACACCGTAAGGCGCAAGGAACTTGTTCAAGCATTAAAATCGACTTACAACAGCCGAATAACGTTGACCTGTTTGAGACATTCATTGTACTTAGCATTGTAAAACTTTGCCTCAGATATGCTTACCAGCATAGATCTCAAGAGAATCGACGACCAGGGGCTGAACATTGTTCCGTCAACCTCAATGATAGTAAGTTGATGACCGTCGATTGAAAAGTCAAAAGCAGGATCGCAAGAGATAGAGACAATGCGGAGTCGGTATCTGTTATTGTTACCACACGTCAAGTTTTATTCGGTACAATGGTGAATTGCAACACTGACCGTAAGCCCTGTACAACATTCACCACAGCAAGGGGGACGCTAGGACCATCAATATAGCGGCCCTTTCCGTTAATTAAGGTGGAGTTGAACTGTCTTGGAGAAAGTTCAGCCTGGGCGTCCGAATCAAGAAAGGCATGAACACTCACGGATCCAGCGGAGCCACTTTAGAACTGTAGTGATACCACTCCCCAAGTGTAATAACAGTATCCGCTGCGAGAAGTGTGTTTATTTATGGCCCACTTCAACCCTTACATCTCTCTCACCGTCATCAATATCATATAGATCACGGTGAGGGTCCTTCGGATCATAAATGACGAGAGCTCCACGCAATCCATCACAATATTGAGCCTTGAGATGACTGTGATACCAATATGTACCCTGTCATGTCAGACGTAATTGTCAGGTCAGAAGTGGTGGAAATAGCAAGGTGCTGTACAGTTTGCTCCTCTGCATTGAACTTGTAGAGGAAGCTTTCATTGGGTACAATAGGGCACTGGGTGACGAAGGCAGCGCCATCTGCATAATTGGTTTTCCTTTGGAGGATACCATGCCAATGCTGCAGAGAATAACTTGAACGCCTGGATTCAGATAACGTGAAATGATAGCCTTACAATAGTAGTTGAAAGATCCAACGACGAATCATGCAACTGGTTGATGACGTTGAGCGAAAAATCGTCGCCCTGGATGTGTCTCACTAAAAGCCAGACACGGGGACTATTCCGAGAGATCTACCTTATTTGCTCGGATTAATGGACCAGGGAGTTTTCCATTAACAAGGGTAGCTCTGCACACAGGGCGACGATCAATGACATCTGTAATAGGAGTAATGGCAGGTGACTTACTCGCGAAGGTACCCGTCAGGAGCTATCTGAGCATTGACGATGACAAGATCAGAAACAGGGCCAATCGTAGTACCGTGAGCTTGGACCCTCGTTGATAGAACGGCGAAGAACACAACAAGTGAGAGTGACCGCATGATTGCACTAGGCCAACAAGGAGAGAAATCAAGAGGACAGATCCGGGGAGCCTGAAAAGAATCGAGATAGTTTTGGGGGCATTTTATATAACTGGACGGGCACGGCTATGAGGGGTCTTTGCACTGTCCTGCAAAAGGAAAGGAAGGGAATGCATGACTTCGATTCTTTTAGGAAAGGGCCCAACAACCGGACATCGTGCATGTGGCAGAGGTAACACAATAGGGTCTGGTGAATACAGTACGAAAATGAAATGCCTCACAAGCGGTGGTTGTTCACAAGGTTGTTCATGACGTTCATGCTAACATTCACGTCAGACTTTCCCGAACGGGTACAATATCTGACCCTCCTAGTTCGCGGATGTGTCAATCCTAAACCCCGTCCCTGAAAACCCGACGTAAATCGCTAGAGGTCAATTCTAGAAGGTTCAGATGCATGCATTGGACCAGATTTCCGAGTCGTCACGCTCTGCTTATATGTCCTTGTTTACGGTACAAACAAACTATGCCAAATTTGTAGTAACATACCGTATTTGGAAAATGCATTTTTCAGCTACTGTATTTGGCAAAGCTTGTAAGCAGAGCGCGCCAAAATCTGGTCTAATGCAGTACGGTTTAGAACAGGTGATGGGTCTGACGATCTTTACTTGTAATAAATGCCTCAACCGCTCAAAGTCAAGGTCCGCCGCGAGTTCCGCGTCTCTTCTGAAGAGTTCTACTAGTACCTGGTTAGGACGAATCGTCACAACTTGTGGCACAACCCAGCGTGGATTATCTCTGGACATTGTCCAAGTTGGTCGAACATTGGCCGAGGTCCCTACCTGGCGATGACCCCGCGGAATCAACTTGAATGCAGAACATGTTACATGTCAGAAACCTGTCCGCCTATCATTGTCGCCTAACGAAACAGCTCTTACGCCCTTGACGTTATGACAGCTTCAATTCCAGCTCGATTTCGACCTCTTTCCGAGTTCCGTAGAAGTGAATACAGTAGATGTCTTCAACGCAGTCCTCGGCCGCCCTTCGGCAAAGTGAGCTCCGGGCTGGCCAATCTACTCGACTAGCAGCCTTCAGGTGTACTTTTCGCCACTCCATCTGATTTCTCACTAGGTTCAATAGGAAAAGATGGAGTCGCTAGACAGTATCATGTGGCTCCAGGGGTGCCAGTGGCAGTTCCCACGGTAACTTGGCGCAGCGGCCAACTTGCAATTTCTGAGTCAACCTGGAGCTTGAATGGTGCTATATCACAGGAGAATATGTGCAACTCCTCAAACCGAGACGACACAGGCAGGGCGAGCAGATATCTTAAGAGAGACACGAGACACAAATGGATCTCATAAAGCATTTCATTGTCTCCCAGTGAAGGCAGAGACACGGGCATTGGCACGCTTGCTGGCATGGCGTGTACAGCTCGAAGGCTCAAACAATGACGCACAGAAAGGAACCTGGCCCGTCTGTCTTAACTGTACGCCATGTATACTCACGTCGCCCCCATGGAACCAATATCTGCCTGGCCTTACATGCGGTTCTCAACGGCGGACATGCCGTACACAAATGCGCGGGAATCCAGCCACTTTAGCCTGGCTCGTCATTTAGGGCAGCCAAACCACCTCAAGCCAAGCAGCACTAGCAGTTCTTTCATTTTCGGAAGTTATACGGAAGAGAGAATATTGCTCACAAACAAGACCCTTCACGGTGTCGAAGTCATTTCGCAATTTCATGCTCTTCCCACCAGACCCAAGTCATAGCCGGCATTATGATAACCCAAGCAGAAGTCTACTCTTTTTCATCGTCCTCAGAGTAGGCACAGTAGAACGACTGGCGATGATCATGTAGGTCGGCAAGGTAGGTACTCAGAATTATCTTTATACACGCCGGGAACTCTGACTGGCACTGGTCGGGAACGATCGATTTGCTGCGGAAGTTAAGAACGTCGTTACTAGTAGACGGTAAATGGCAAGTTGACAAAGAATATGGATTTTTTTTTAAAAAAATCAGCATTTATATCCCGCAACATGTGACTATGACAAAGACGCGGTCCCTAGGGGTACAGGATTGGATCAGGCGGCGGGGGGAGTGTGGGTGAGGTATAACGTTGGGCTGGACGGAAGGATGGAAGGGTGGCTGTTTTGGGGCGGGAAAGGGAGTAGAGAGTGGGTACTATCTACAGTGAGAAGGTGTACAATCTATCTAAGGGGACATCATCCCGGGTTCCAGGCTTCTCTCGGGGCTATGCAGGCGCGCGTCGCTTTCAGGAAGCGGGTCATGGCAGCACCACCCTCGGCTGTGCCTAGGAGAACGGGGAGGGAAATATCGCGGTCGATCGGGCGGAGGATTTCTTGGCGGGCGTCTGTATATAGTGGGCAATGCGAGACCTGATGGTCTACGGTCTGAAGGGGTGCCCCGCAGGGGCAGCATAAGGGTTTCCCTGGGAGGATACGTGCGGCGTAGGAGCCGATGAAGGCGTGCCCGGTGATGAGCCGGACAAGGGTGGCGAAGACGGCGCGATCGCAGCCTCTTGCGCCTTGGATGACAGGGGGGGGGCTTACCGGAGGGGGGTTCGGGGAGGGCGATGTAAATTTGAGAGAGGCGGTCGCTATTCCTCCAGCGGGAGCCCCATTCCTCGATGAGGCCGGTTTTTGCGAGCTGACGTTGGTAGCTGATGGTGTAGGGCTCTCGAAGGTTTGGTGGGAGGGGGCGTGGGGCGGTCGTGTCTGTGAGGTGGCGCGCGCGCGCGAAAAAAAAGAGAATATGGATTACCATCGAGTCGTCTCTCAATGTCACCGTGCAGTGGCCCGCCCATTTTGAGGCATGGACGATAGAGGCGCCGTGCTGAGGTGGGTGCCCGTGGCTCCCGCGCGTGAACCATATCGCAATAGGTGTATTAGGAGGTCTATAGACTGAGAGCCGCTGGAAACCCTTGAGTTCTAAGAAAACCGAAATTTTGTTTCTTGCCCACGAAAACAACACATCTTAGCTTCCGAGATAACGAAACGAGGTTACGAGACCTCACAGCCTCCTACCCTAACATGCCTGAGAGAGCTGAACGTCTCAAAACGGCACTCTCCCTGAGTCTCTCAGTCACTCCTTCTGAGTTCGACGTTACCGTGCAGCACTTTAAGACGCGGGTGGAACTTGGAGACGAGGGAGAAAGTAAATACAACGACAATAATCGAGTATGCTTCTAAATGCGAGGCGAAAAAAATGTGGCGCAAGTTTGTATTCAAGAGCTATAAGGAGGTACTAGTAGGGGCTTTGGTAGGAAGAAAAGGAGAGAGGAGATCAAGAGAGTGGAAGAGTAAATGAATGACTCAGGTCGAGATGTAAAGAACGAAAGGGAAGAACAAATCTCCAAGTGTCCCCGGAGCATGGCGATGATTAGAACGAGGCCCGACAAAGTTATCGTATGCCGGGCAGAGGGACCTCCATTCGGCTGGACATGACAATCACGTATTTGTGAGCATTCAGATACACAGATAAATAGTGCTGGGACGTACCAGTCGCAATATCCGTCGTCGGAACCTTAGGGACATCCTCTGCTAATACAACAGCGAATCCCCTGTGATGTGAACGAATCAGTACGTTGACGATCAATCGTCGCATCGGAATAAAGAGCTCCAACTCACTTGCCCAACTCCCAGGCATTGCCGCTGTGAAGGAACCAGGGACCAGGGTTGTCAGTGAAGAACCGAATCGTCACAGCATCTCCTGCGCCACCGATGCTCACGACATCACGGATCACAGGATTGTCAAAGTTGTAGGTCGAGTTACCGGCACTGCGGACAACGTGGAATGAGTGTCCGTGCAAGTGGATGGGACGCTTGTGAATAACAACAGTCAACATCCCACTGATAACAACAAAGGCTTTTCTGCACTCACCGGTCCACCAGGAGCACCTCCGGGGATCGTAATTTCTACGCTTTTATTACCTTCAAGACCGTAGATGCTTCCTTTAGGGACAAGATCGGACGCGCTTTGCGCGCCATTCAGTATTTGGAGCAACACTGGGTCCTTAGGAGGTTCAAAGGTAACCCCATTTATGAGAAATTTGGTAGAGTCATCGCTCTCGGAGTGTGTCAATGACCATGTACTTCGTTTAGAAAATGGTGCTTACGAGCTTGACGTCGAGATTGATGTTAATGTCAGCACCACCAGGGAGGGGTTTACCGGGCTGGATGACATAACATTATGATGAATCACTAAACCACCAATACAAACTTACCACACGGTCTCGAACGAGTGGCTAGATATTCGAATTGTTAGCTTCATAAGGGAAGAAGTATATGTAACGTACATGAAGATCTGTCTCATTGAGCGGTAGCACGCTCGTAGGAATATTCACAGAGGATCACTATTTGGATCCCTGGGTATGGCTCCCAATAGCGAAGAATGGCCACGTTAGTGAAACCAGTGAATTTCTGGTTCACAATATTGGGAAGAGCACGAATCCCTGTGTACGTTAAAGTCAGATCACACAAGTTCGGCAAACTGTGGATAGCATACAGTAATTGCCAATTGGTTGGTTGGCGTTGAGCTGAGAAACCGTAAGGCGTAAGGAACTTGTTCGAGCATTAAAATCGACTTACAACGGCCGAATAACGTTGACCTGTTTAAGACATTCATCATAGTTAACATTATAAAACTTTGCCTCAGATCTGCTTACCAGGAAGATCTCAAGAGAATCGACGACCAGGGGCTGAACATTGTTGCCGTCAACCTCTATGATAGTAAATTGATGGCCGTCGATTGAGAAGACAAAAGAAGGATCGCAAGAGATAGAGACGATGCGGAGTCGGTATCTGTTATTGTTACCGCACGTCAACTTTTCATTCGGTACAATGTCGAATTGCAACACTGACCGTCTGTTCCTTATAACATTCACCACAGCGAGAGGTACGCTAGGACCACCAATATAACGGCCCTTTCCGTTAATTAGGGTGGAGTCGAACTGTCTTGGAGAATGTTCAGCCTGGGCGTCCAAATTAAGGAAGGCATAATCACTCACGGAACCTGCGACGCCTTCGACGCCGCTGGGGAGCTGTTGTGATACCAGTCCCCGAGCGTAATAATGGTACCCTCTGCGAGAAATGGGTTTATTAAAAATAGTCCACTTCAAGCCTTACATCTCTCTCACCATTATCAATGTCATATAGACCACGGTGGGGGTCATTCGGATCATAAATAACGAGAGGTCCACGCAATCCGTCACAAGATTGAGCGTTCAACTGACTGTTATACCAATATGTACCCTGTTATGCCACACGTAAATGTCAGAGGTTTGTGGCAACGGCAAGGCGCAGTACCGTTTGCTCCTCTGCACTGAACCGGTAGCGGAAGCTTTCTCTCGGTACAATAGGGCACTGGGTGACGAATGGAGCGCCATCTGCGTAATTGGTTGTCCTTTGGAGGATACCGTGCCAATGCTACAGGGAGTAAACGCCTGGATTCCGACGAGGTGAAAAGATGACCTTACAATCGAAGTAACAAGATCCATTGACCGATCAGTCAACCGATTGACGACGGTGAGCCCAAAGTTAGCACCCTGAATGTGACTAAGAGCCAGAGACTGGGACTATTTTGCGAGATCTACCTTTGTTCCTTGGATTAATGGCCCAGGGAATTGACCACCGACAAGGGTAGTTCTGCAAATAGGACGAGGGTCAATGATATTACCTGTAATCATCGCAAAGAAAGCCGATTTACGAGCGTCGGAACCCGTCTGGGGCTATATTATGGTTGGCGATAGGAAGATTAGCAATGGGGCCAATACCCTGAGCGTAGACGCTCGTTGATATAACAGCAAAGAACACAGCAAGAGAGTGTGACCGCATGATTGCACCAGGCCAATAAGGAGAGAAACTAAAGGGGCAAGACCGGGGAGCCTGAAAATATTCGACATGGTTTGGGGGCCATTTTATAGAACTGGACGGGCACGGCTGTGAGGGACAGTTCGCCTGCACTAGTGACACCCATGACACATCCGTGTCAATTGATATTTAGAAACTCAGGTGTCTTTGCACTATCCTGAAACAGAAGAGGAAGGGCTTCGATTCCTTTATGACAACCGGGCACGCACGTCGGCAGAGGTTTTAGCGTTTAGTGAAAACAGTACGAAAACAAATTGACTGACAAGCGGTGGTGAAAACACGGTGACGTCGGTTCAGATTAGACTTTCCCTGAACGGGTATAATTATGTAACCTTCTTAAGTTCGATACTGTATATCAATTCGAATCCCGGTCCCCGGTCCTGACGAAAGCCTGACGAGGAGTCTGATGATCCTTACTATTCTTGTTGGTCGAACATTGTCTCTACTTGGAGATGCCAGTAGTCCTACAGTAGTAAACTGATGACCCCACGGAATCAATGCAGAACATATTCCAAGTCAGAAGCATGCATCAGGAAAATGTTTATACTGTACTGTACTGTATTCTAGAGTTACCAGCGACGCTAGTGATGCCCAGCAGCCACTAACTTACTATGTCTAGTGACAGCCAGGCATCCTAGTCGATTCCTCGTTGAAATTTGAAATTTCTAGGTACAGTACTTAGAATTTGTACTAAATCTGGGTATAGAATTAAATCCGGCAACAAGAGACATAAGATCGGAAAACGATCTCATGTTTATGTGGTCAATACTGACGCTGTCACCTCGCATGCCGCATGCCTAGTAGAGGGAGTTGAGGTTGCAAAATGTTCAAATGCACGTGAGTGCCAAGTTCATGGTTGGTGGGGGGAGGACGCAGAGATGCCACAAGGGCAGTGTCGCAGGGCGACCGTCGGGACAGCAGTGGTGGCAGCCACAGCAGCGAGGGGAGATGGCAAGGGCTACACAGAATATGGGGGGGGGGGGGGGGAAACCCAGACAACGATAGCACAAGTCGGTGTCTCGTGCTCGAACGGTCACGACAGCAACACCCAAGCAACCGACATGGACCGTCTACAGTGCAAACGGCCCCCCTTTGTGCCAGTAGGTGGACACGAGGCGACGGCGGAGGTGACAGGGAGGACGGGCAATGGGAGAGGTGATACAGGAGGCGACAAGGTGAGCAACAAAGAAGAGTGCCACACAATAGTGCCAGTCACTGGCGTCAGGCATTCAGACAGTTGCTATAACGATGCCTGCATGATCTTGATACCGTTGACTGTCAAAGCGTGAGCCCCTCCCCTCAGTGCCCTGGGTGGATGCAAGCTCATCCCTCATCAAAAGGAAGCAGCGGGGTGTCAGGTAAGGAAGAAATGTCAGTGGGAGAAGTCCAAAAAAAATTCAGACGCACCGGCATGGCCCATGACTTCCAGACAGACTCAGTGGTGGGAGCGCGGGGGAGGCACTGCGAGGGGAGGCATTGCGACGGCAGCGTGGCGCCAGAGGGCGGGCGACGGCAGCACCAGAGGGGACGACGATGGCAGTATCAGAGAGAAGGGGAAGAGAGTGGGAGGCGATGACAGCTAGGGGGCGGGGATAACATCGGCAGTGACAGAGAAGAGGCGACATCGCCAAAAAAAAACAAGGCACTAACTGAGGCAAGCTATTGTTGAAGTGAGCCGTAGAAGGGCACGGTGGGGAATAAACTTGAAAAATTTTCAAGTAATTTAATGGGTAGGGGTTTGTCATTGCGAGAGCCTCGGATCATTTGTACTAGTAGGTGGTGCGCGCGCATTCGGACTCTATGAACAACTTATGGCTACCGTGACAACATCCATGTGAAGTCTATCTACATGGCAACAACATGAACTGTTGGAGTACTTAAACCTTGTGCATACTGTGAACATTAATACAGTATTGATTGATGTCATGCCGAAATTGCGTGACTCAAAGTCGTAGGCTTAGCTCCGCGCTACATTCCGTGTAATTTGAATCATGATACAGTACAGTCGAGAATCACCGCAACAAATATTTTCTTCCCACAGCAAGTAAAAATTTGCATTAAAACGCCTCACACCCTTGACGCTCGTGACTTGTGTCCGAGTACCCTAGGAGATGTCTTCGACACCCTCAGTCCGAGGCCGCCCTTCGAAGTGGGCTCCGGGCTGGCCAATCAACTCTACTAGCAACCTTCAGGTATACTTTTCGCAAGTCATTTAATTTCTCACTATGTTCAACAGGGAAAAAAATGGAGTTGAGCACGAGAGCGCACAGGAAGAGGGCAGAAACGCGAATTCCAACGATGACTTATAGCAGAGAATAGAGATTTGGAACACATTTCAGAAAATGCTACTGTAGTTGCGGAGAGGATCTTGAGACGATTTTAATAAAAAAAGACTCGGAAAACAAGACAGATGACAGGGTTGGACGATGATGAGGCGCTAAAAGTGTGGAAGGTAGCTTGTCTTGAAGCCACGTCTCAGATTATGAAACGTGTTGTGCGCAGAGCGGGGAGAGCAACCAGTACTATACTGTATGCAAAATTGTTGATGAACTAACGATGGAGCTCCGAATCGGAGTCCGCGTTCGGTGAGTAGAACACCATGCGGGTTAAGTCCAATAAATACACGTACTTCATGGCGCACAGGTGATTTCGGAGGGAGGATGAGAGAGACAGCCTGAGGGAAGCAAAGTGAGTGGGGACATGCTTCACCACTGCGCACCGACGCGAGATGGATCAAACAGAGGAGGGTATGACTCGTATGGGATTGGGCACAGCGGCATAAGGCCTAATGGACACGCACTTGTTGATACACCTATGGTCCAGCACCGAAAATGACGGGATGAGGGCAGAGCGGGAACGAGTTGTGATTCAGTGCAAAATGACTTGCTACGTCGTCATGTAGCTCTGGTGCCAGTGGCGCATGACCACGTGGCCACCCTAAAGGGGAGCATCCGAGTCCGTGATCCAGTCCGGCCCGGGGATGGCAACCCCTTCCCTCGGGGCTCCTCTGATCTCGTGTGGGCATTCCTCTCCGCCCTCTGCATCCAGCATCTCCACCCAAAGCGCTGATACATTCCGACATGGTATGGACTATGGTTCGGTAGGAAGAGCATGGAATTGCGAAATGATGTCGACACGGGTCTTCGAGCTGCACGTGCCGTGTCTCGGTCTTTAGACTAATGAAATACTTTAAGAAATCCATTTGTGTATCGTGTCTCTCCTAGTGGCACTAAGATCTGCTCATCTCGGCTTGAAGAATTGCACATATTCTCTTGTGATATAGCACCATCCATCGTAGCTCCTGCTACTAGTACCGAGATAGCAACGAAACGAGGTTACGAGGCATAACAGCCTCCTACCCTAACGCGCCCGAGCGGGTCAAAATGGCCCTCTCCCAGTCATTCCCTCTGAGTTCCAAGTTACCACACAGTACTTCAAGACGCGGGTGGAACTTAGAGACGAGGGAGAAAGTGACTATAGCGACAATAATCGAGTATGCTTCTAAATGCGAAGCGACAAAAAAACGTGGCGCACGTTTTTATTCAAGGGCTATAAGGAGGTACTAACTAGTAGGGGCTTTAGTAGTAAGAAAAGGAGCGAGAGGAGATCAAGGGAGTGGAAGAGTAAATGAACGACTCAGGTCGGGATGTAAAGAACGAAAGGGAAGAACAAATCTCCAAGTGTCTCCGCAGCACGACAACGATCAGGACGAGGTCGCGTTGGCATTCGTCTGATTGACAAAGGAATTGTAGGCCGGGCAAAGGGACCTCCATTGGGCTGGACAATGACAATCACGTATTCGTGAGGGTTCAGGTACACAGATAGATGGTGCTGGGACGTACAATTCACAATATCCTTCGTCGAAACCTCAGGGATATCCTCTGCAAATACCACAGCGAAGCCCCTGTGATGCGAACGAATCAGTACGTTGACAATCTACCGTCGCATCAAAATAAAGAGCTCCAACTCACTTCTCCAACACCCAGGCATTGCCGCTGTGAAGGAACCAGGGACCAGGGTTGTCAGTGAAGAACCGAATCGTCACATTATCTCCCTCTTCACCGATGCTCACGACATCACGGATCACAGGATTGTCAAAGTTGTAGGTCGAGTTACCGGCGCTGCGGACAACGTGGAATGAGTGTCCGTGCAAGTGGATGGGATGCTTGTGAATAATAAGAGTCAATATCCCACTGATAGCCACGCAAACCTTCCTGTACTCACCGGTCCACCAGGAACACCTGCGGGAATCGTAATTTCTACGCTTTTATTAGGATCAAGACCGTAGATGCTTCCTTTAGGGACAAGATCGGACGCGCTCTGTGCGCCACTCAGTATTTGGAGCAACACCGGGTCCTTAGGAGGATCGAAGGTAAACCCATTTATGAGGAATCCGTTAAAGTCAGAGTCCTTGGAGTGTGTTAGTGGCCATGTACCTCGCCTAGAAAGTGGTGCTTACGCGTGTCACGTTGAGATTGATGTTGATGTCAGCACCACCAGGGAAGGGTTTACCGGGCTGCCAGTGGATTAAATGGTATCATGATGAATGACTCAATACAAGCTTACCACAGGGTCTACTTTCACGAGTGGCTATACATTCAAACTGTTAGCTTCATAAAGGGCAGAAGAGGTATATGTAGCGTACATGAAGATCTGTCTCATGGAGCGGTAGCACGCTTGAAGGGATATCCACAGTGGGATCATTCTTTGGGCCCTCGATTGGGGACCCCTCGTAGCGAAGAATGGCCAGGTTAGTAGAATTATTGAAGCTTTGGTCCTCAGCATTGGGAAGAGCACGAATCCCTGTGCAAGGTAAAGTCAGATCACGCAGTTTCGGCGAGCTGTGAATAACACACAGTAATTGTCAACTGGTTGGTTGGCATTGAGCTGAGACACCGTAAGGCGTAAGGAACTTGTTCGAGCATGAGTGTCAATTAAAATCGACTTACAACAGCCGAATAACGTTGACCTGTTCAAGACATTCATACTAGTTAACATTATGGAAATTTGCCTCAGATCTGCTTACCAGCAAAGATCTTAAGAGAATCGACGACCAGGGGCTGAACATTGTTGCCGTCAACCTCTATGATAGTAAGTTGATGGTCGTCGATTGAGAAGTCAAAAGAAGGATCGCAAGAGATAGAGACAATGCGGAGTCGGTATCTGTTGTTATTACCGCACGTCAACTTTTCATTTGGTACAATGTTAAATAGCAACACCGACCGTAAGCCGTTTTTAACATTCACCACAGCGAGAGGTACGCTAGGACCACCAATATAACGGCCCTTTCCGTTAATTAAAGTAGAGTTGAACTTTCTTGGAGAATGTTCAGCCTGGGCGTCCAAATCAAGGAATGAATAATCACTCACGGAACCTGCGGAGCCACTAAGGAACTGTAGTGATACCAGTCCCCAAGCGTAATGACAGTATCCGCTGCGAGAAGTAGGTTCATTAATAGCCCACTTCAACCCTTACATCTATCTCACCATTATCAACGTCATATCGACCTCTGTGAGGGTCCTTCGGATCATAAATGACGAGGGGTCCACGCAATCCGTCACAAGATTGAGCGTTCAACTGACTGTTATACCAATATGTACCCTGTTATGCCACACGTAAATGTCAGAAGTTGTGGAAATAGCAATGTGCAGTACCGTTTGCTCAAATGCATTAAACTGGTAGAGGAAGCTTTGATTCGGTATAATAGGGCACTGGGTGACGAAGGGAGCGCCATCTACATAATTGGTTGTCCTTTGGAGGATACCGTGCCAATGCTGCAGGGAATAAATGCTTGGATTCCGACGAGGTGAAAAGATAACCTTACAATCGAAGTAACACGATCCAATGACGAATCGTTCAAGCGATCGATGACGTTGAGCCGAAAATTAGCACCCTGAATGTGACTAAGAGCCAGAGACAGGGACTATTTCGAGATATCTACCTTTGTTCCTTGGACTAACGGACCAGGGAATTGACCATTGACAAGGGTAGCTCTACAAACAGGGCGAGGGTCAATGATACCTGTAATAGTCGCAATGAAGGGTGACTTACTGGCGATTGAACCCGTCTGGGGCTATGTTACCGTTGGCGATATTGAGATTAGCAACAGGGCCAATGGCCGTCTGAGCGTAGACGCTCGTTGATATCATGGCAAAGAACACAGCAAGAGAGGGTGACCTCATGATTGCACAGGCCAACAAGGAGAGAAATTGAATGGGCAGGACCGGGGAGCCTGAAAAGATTCGACATGGTTTGAGGGCTATTTTATACAACTGGACGGGCACGGCTATGAGGGAGCACTTCGCCTACACCCATGACACATCCGTGTCAATTGATATTTAGAAACTCAGTGTCTTTGCACTGTCCTGAAACAGGAAAGGAAGGAATGCATGCGATTCCTTTATGACAACTGTGCACCGCGTGGGTCGGCAGATGTATTAGCGTCTGGTGAATATAGTACGAAACAAAATGGCTGACACAAGCGGTGGTCGTCTGAAAACACAGTGACGTCCGATACTAACAGAACCCGACGGCCCGGTCGGTCCCTGAACGGGTATAATTATCCAACCTTTTTAAGTTAGTTCGCGGATGTATCAATTCGCAACCCGGTCCCGACGAAAACCCGACGATGAGCCTGACGATCCATACTGTACTTGTAACAAATGCCTCGGGAGTTCCGCGTGTCTTCTGAAGCGTTCTAGTACTACCTGGTTAGGACGAATTGACACAACTTGTGGCATAACTGTGCAGTATTATCTCCAATTCTGGTAATTGCCCAAGTCAATTCTTGTTGGTTGAACATTGGCCAAAGTCTCTACTTGGAGATGCCAGTAGTCCTGCAGTAGTAGACTGATGACCCCGCAGAATCAATGCAGAACGAATTCCAAGTCCGATGCATGTCCGCCAATAATTGTCGGTTGCTTAACGAAACTGCTCTTACTGTGGAACACACCAAGGTTCTCATATCATCGAAGGCACCCTTTAGTCCATTTCAGCTCAACTTTCTCAGGCTCCTTCTGCTACTAGTAGGCTGTTCATCTTTCAATCACGATACGCCTACTCGGACTCCTAGGTTTACCATAAATGATACCTGTCACAATGAAGTACCGGGAAACTGAATAATGGTTTCAGCTAGGGTCCACGGTGGCAGCTAATGCCATGAGATACAGTATAAGGTATTTAGCGGATACCGTGACCCACTAGATGCACTGACTTTCCCTCTTTGTGTATGCCCCGAAATCACTTCCGAGTCAACTAACCCTGGTATGGATTAGCTGCACACGCCATGTCTTGGGCGCCATACTAATGTTAGTATGACATGTAATGATTTACGAAATCTATTCGTGTCTCGTCCCTCTCCTAACTTCTGCCCGACGTCATCTCCGAGTCGGCTTGACGAGTTGCACACACTCTGCTGTGATATAGCACCTGCATTTCCGCAAGCATGTAAAAGCAGGGAATACAGTTGGTGGGACTCCGGGTAGAAATTGTGGCAAGAGGACAGCAAGAAAGAAAAAAGTGAACCATCCCCCCAACCTGCGGAAAAGGGAGGTGTTGAGTGAGAATAATCAACATTGGCAGTTAGGGAGCATGTGTTCAAGTTGACGCCGAGTTACCTCGTATTGCATACAGTACAGTCCCGGACGGACAGTCACGAGTCTGAGTCTGCCTTCCATGGCAACAACAAGAGCTATTATTGGAGTTTTTAAACCTTGTGCATACTGTACGCATTAATATTGATGGATGTCATGCCGAAATTGGGTGACTCGGAGTCGTAGGCAGATCATGAGCTCCGCACTACATTCCGTGTAATTTGAAATCATGATACACTCGGGGATCACCGCAACAATGTTTTTCTTCCCACAGCAAGTAAAAATTGCCTCGAAACCCTCATGCCCTTGACGTCATGACAGCTTCAATTCCAGCTGATCTCGACTTGTGTCTGAGTACCCTTAGGATGAATAGATGTCTTCGACACCCTCAGTCCTCGGCCGCCCTTCGAAATGAACTCCGTGCTGGCCAATCGACTCTACTAGCAGCCTTCAGGTATACTTTTCGCCACGTCATTTGATTTCTCACTAGGTTCGACGGGGGAAAAATATATCTCCGTCTCGCGTACCATGACTGTTCTCTCTGCTCTGACATCCTCTTTGCAAAGCTCCGAGGCAAGAGTACGCATATGAGACTGGTGTGCAGCCTTTCCATTACGGTGTAAACCTATAGGTGAGGTAGCTTTGGTCAGCTTCTGCTGTAGGACATGATGACGCAAAAATACCGAGCACAAATGAATGTATGATGTACTTTAGTGCGCCGCAGTAATGTCAATGATGTCCCGAGAAGAAGACGGATACAGAGTCAGGAAGAGAGAGGACACAGTATTCAAGTACACGCCAGCTCGACTTGTACTGTATTTCCTCCTCGTTTGCATCTCATACCCGTCCCTGGTTGATAAGTTCGTAATGGAAGGCTGAGCATGAGAGCGCACAGGAAGTGGGGAGAAACTTCAATGATGACCTATATGCAGAGAACAGAGATTTAGGGTTGTGCGATGATGAGGCGCTCAAAGTTGTTAACGTTGCTTGTCTTGAAGCCGCGTCTCAGGTTATGAAACCCATTATACGCAGAGGGAGGAGAGCGACCGGTACTGTATGCAAGATTGCTGATGAGCCAATGTCGGAGCTCCGAGTCGGAGTCTGCGTTCGGTGAGTAGAACACCGTGTGCGATAAGTCCAATATCCTAAAGGACACGTACTTCAAGGCGCGCAGGTGATTTCTGACAGAGGATAAGAGACAGGAAGGCAAAGGGAGTGGAGAAATGCTTCGCTACTCGTTCAGGGGCAACCCCGACGCGACGTGACACTGGCACGGACCAGCATGAGATATAGTACGTTACCACACCTCAACGGTTCCTTTCAAACCGTTGAATTGTCTTGACGCATTGCATAGTTCGAACATCTACATCATAACTTATAGTTGCTTGTGTTAAAAAGGTGTTGCGCACCGACGCGAGATGGGTCGAACAGAGGACGGTACGAGATTGGGCACAGCGGCATAAGGGCCTACCAGTAACGGACACGAACTTGTTGGTATATCTATGGACCAGCACCGAAGATGACGGGACAACGGCAGGGCGGGAAAGAGTTGTGCGATTCAGTGCAAAATGAATTGCTACGTCTGCGTCCACCCTAAAGGGGAGCATCCGAGTCCGTGATCCGGTCCGCGTTGCCCTCAGCGCCGATGACGTTGGCGATCCTGGGCCCTTGCTCGGGCTCTTCCGAGTCTGACATTCCTCTCTGCCCGCTGCATTCAGCATCTCCACCCAAAGCGCTAATACATTCCAACATGGTATGGACTATGGTTTAGTAGGAAGAGCATGGAATTGCGAAATGACGTCGACACGGGCTTCTCTTCTCTTCCATAGAACTCCGAATCCCGAAGATGAAAGAACTGCCTCGAAGGCACGTGGCTGGGTTATAGCGCATTTGTGTGCGCACTGTGTGGCATGTCCACCGTTGAGGACTGCATGTAAGGCCAGGAAGATATTACCTCCATGGGGCGACACAGACACATATGGTATACAGTTATGAGCCTGGGGTTTCTCTCAGCGTGAGATTGAGTCTTCGAGCTGCACACCGGCATGCCGTGTCTCAGTCTTCAGACTAATGAAATACTTTACAAAATCCATTTGTGTCTCGTGTCTCTCCTAGTGGCACTAAGATCTGCTCGCCCGGTCTGTGTCATCTTGGCTTGAGGAGTTGCACATATTCACTTGTATAGCACCATCCGTCATAGCTCCTGCTATTACTAGTACCGAGATACAGTAGCAATGAACCGGTTCCTAACAGCCTCCTACCTAACGTGCCTGAGCGAGCTGAGCGGGGCAAAATGGCCCTCTCCCAGTCACTCCCTCTGAGCTCCAAGTTACCGCGCACTTTGAGCTTCAAGACGCGGGTGGAACTTGGAGACGAGGGAGAAAGTGACTACAGCGACAATGATCGAGTATGCATCTAAATCGAGGCGAAAAAAATGTGGTGCATGTTTTTATTCAATAGCTACGGGGTATTGGTGGGCTTTAGTAGCAAGAAAAGGAGCGAGAAGATATTAAGGGAGTGGAAGAGTAAATGAATGACTGAGGTCGGGAAGTAAAGAACGAAAGGGAGGAACAAATCTCTAAGTGTCTCCGGAGCACGACGATGATCAGGACGAGTTCGCGAAGGCGGAATTGTAGGCCGGGCAAAGGGCCCTCCATTGGGCTGGACAAGACAATCACGTATTCGTGAGCGTTCAGATACACAGATAGTAGACAGTGCTGGGACGTACCATTCACAATATCCTTCGTCGAAACCTCAGGGACATCCTCTGCTAATACCACAGCGAACCCCCTGTGATGTGAACGAATCAGTACGTTGACGATCTACCATCGCATCGGAAGAAAGAGCTCCAACTCACTTGTCTAACTCCCACGCATTGCCGCTGTGAAGGGACCAGGGACCAGGGTTGTCAGTGAAGAACCGAATCGTCACAGCATCTCCTGCGCCACCGATGTTCACGACATCACGGATCAAAGGATTGTCAAAGTTGTAGGTCGAGCTACCGGCGCTGCGGACAACGTGGAACGAGTGTCCGTGCAAGTGGATGGGACGCTTGTGAATAACAACAGTCAACATCCCACTGATAACAACAAAGGCTTTTCTGCACTCACCGGTCCACCAGGAGCACCTCCGGGGATCGTGATTTCTACGCTTTTATTAGGATCAAGACCGTAGATGCTTCCCTTAGGGACAAGATCGGACGCGCTTTGTGCGCCATTCAGTATTTGGAGCAACACCGGGACCTTAGGAGGTTCAAAGGTAACCCCATTTATGAGAAATTTGGTAGAGTCATCGCTCTCGGAGTGTGTCAATGACCATGTACTTCGCTTAGAAAGTGGTGCTTACGAGCTTGACGTCGAGATTGATGTTGATGTCAGCACCACCAGGGAAGGGTTTACCGGGCTGCCAGTGGATTAAATGGTATCATGATGAATGACTCAATACAAGCTTACCACAGGGTCTACTTTCACATCGAGTGGCTATACATTCAAACTGTTAGCTTCATAAAGGGCAGAAGAGGTATATGTAGCGTACATGAAGATTTGCCTCATTAAGCGGTAGCACACTCGTAGGAATATTCACAGCGGGGTTGTTCTTTGGGTCCTGAGTTGGGGCTCCCGAGTAGCGAAGAACGGCCAAGTTAGTAGAATTAGTGAATTTCTGATTCACAATATTGGGAAGAGCACGAATCCCTGCGTATGTTAAATTCGGATCAGACGAGTTCCGAGTCGGAGACTGCCAGTGCAAATAACATACAGTAATTGCTAACTGGTTGGTTGGCACTCAGCTGAGAAACGGTAAGGCGAAAGAAACTTGTTCGAGCATGAAGGTCATAAATCGACTTACAACAGCTGAATAACGTTGACCTGTTTTAGACGTCGTAGTCAACGTTGTGAAACTTTGCCTCAGATTTGCTTACCAGCAAAGATCTGAAGAGAATCGACGACCAGGGGCTGAACATTGTTGCCGTCAACCTCTATGATGGTAAGTTGATGGCTGTCGATTGAGAAGTAAAAAGCAGGATCGCAAGAGATAGAGACAATGCGGAGTCGGTATCTGTTATTGTTACCGCACGTCAACATTTCATTCGGTACAATGTTGAATTGCAGCACTGACCGTTTGTTCCTTATAACATTCACCACAGCGAGAGGTACGCTAGGACCACCAATATAACGGCCCTTTCCGTTAATTAAGGTCGAGTTGAACTCTCTTGGTGAATGTTCAGCCTGGGCGTCCAAATCAAGCAAGGAATAATCACTCACGGAACCAGCGGAGCCACTAAGGAACTGTAGTGATACCAGTCCCCAAGCGTAATGACAGTATCCGCTGCGAGAAGTGGGTTTATAGATAGTCCACTTCAACCCTTACATCTCTCTCACCGTTATCAATGTCATATTGACCACGGTGAGGGTCCTTCGGGTCATAAATGACGAGAGGTCCACGCAATCCATCACAATATTGAGCCTTGAGATGACTGTGATACCAATATGTACCCTGTGGTGCCACACGTAAATGTCAGAGGATTGTGGCGGTAGAAAGGTGCAGTACCGTTTGCTCCTCTGCATTGAACTGGTAGAGGAAGCTTTCCTTCGGTATAATAGGGCACTGGGTGACGAAGGCAGCGCCATCTACGTAATTGGTTGTCCTTTGGAGGATACCGTGCCAATGCTGCAGAGAATAAACGCCTGGATTCCGACGAGGTGAAAAGATAACATTACGATAGAAGTTCCAAGATCCAATGACGAATCATTCAACCGATTGATGACGTTGAGCCGAAAGTTAGCACCCTGAATGTGACTTACTAAAAGCCAGAGACAGGGACTATATTGAGAGATCTACCTTTGTTGCTTGGATTAATGGACCAGGGAATTCACCATTGACAAGGGTAGCTCTACAAACAGGGCGAGGGTCAATGATACCTGTAATAGTCGCAATGAAAGGTTTTACTGGCGATTGAACCCGTCTGGGGCTATCCTACGGTTGACGATATTAAGATTAGCACAGGGCCAATAGCCTTCTGAGCGTAGACGCTCGTTGATATAACAGCAAAGAGCACAGCAAGAGAGAGTGACTGCATGATTGCGCAGGCCAACAAGGAGAGAAATTAAATGGGCAGGATCTGGGAGCCTGAAACGAATCGACATGGTTTTGGGGCCATTTTATACAACTGGACTGGCACGGCTATGAGGGAGCACTTCGCCTGCACGAGTGACACCCATGACACATCCGTGTCAATTGACATTTAGAAACTCAGGTGTCTTGGCACTGTTCTGCAACAGGAAAGGAAGGAATGCATGACTTCGATTCCTTTATGACAACCATGCACCGCGTGCGTCGGCAGAGGTATTAGCGTCTGGTGAATAAACCTGTCTGAACCCATACTGATCAATGGACAGCCCGAGGTATGGGTTATTGGAGGTTATGGGTTTAGGGAGGTGAACTAGTGGACCAAAAAAGGTATAGGAGTTTATGGGTTATCTAAGGTTCTGGGTAGTACGAAACAAAATGCGGTGGTACGCGACGGCCCGGTCGGTCCAGGTTTGACTTTCCCTGAACGGGTATAATTATCCAACCTATCTAAGTTAGTTCGCGGATGTATCAATTCGAAACCCGGTCCCGACGAAAATCCGACGATGAGCCTGACGATCCATACTGTACAGTACTTGTAATAAATGCCTCGCGAGTTCCGCGTGTCTTCTGAAGCGTTCTAGTACTACCTGGTTAGGACGAATTGACACAACTTGCGGCATAACTGTAAGTATTATCTTCGGCAGTATTATCTCCGGAAATTGCCCAAGTCAATTCTTGTTGGTCGAACATTGCCAAGGTCTCTACTTGGAGATGCCAGTAGACCTACAGCTACTAAACTGATGGCCCCACGGAATCAAAGCAGAACATATTCCAAGTCCGACCCATGTCCGACCCATGTCCGCCAATAATTGTCGCTTGATGAAACCGCTCTTACTCCGAGTCATTGTGGAACACACCAAGGTTCCATATCATCGAAGGCACCCTTTAGCCCATTTCAGCTCTCAGGCTCCTTCTGACATCTTTCAATCACGATGCGCCGATACCTAGGTCTACCACAAATGATATCCGTCACAGTGAAGTACCGGGAGACTGAATAATGGTTTCGGCTAGGGTCCACGGTGGCAGCTAATGCCATGAGGTATAAGGTATTTAGCGGAATCACACTCTGCTATGATATAGCACCTGTATTTCCGCAAACATGTAAAAGCAGGGAATACAGTTGGTGGGACTTCGGGTAGAAATTGTGGCAAGAGGATAGCAAGAAAGAAAAAAGTGAACCATCCCCCACATGCGGAAAAGGGAGGTGTTGAGTGAGAATAATCAACATTGGCAGCTAGTGAGCCTGCGTTCAAGTCGACACCGAATTACCTCGTATTGTATAGTCCCGGACCGCATACAAGGTATAAGTTACGAGTCTGAGTTTGCCTACCATGGCAACAATACGAACTATTGCAGTACTGCATACCGTACTCATTAATATTGATGGATGTCATGCCGAATTTGGGTGACTCAGAGTCGTAGGCTGATAGCGCTGATCATATGAGCTCCGCGCTACATTCCGTGTAATTTGAAATCATTCGGGGATCACCGCAACAATGTTTTTCTTCCCGCAGCAAGTAAAAATTGCCTCGAAACGCCTCATGTCCTTGACGTCATGACAGCTTCAATTCCTGCTGATCTCGACTTGTGTCTGAGTAGGGGTGAATACATGTCTTCGACACCCTCAGTCTGAGGCTGCCCTTCGAAGTGAGTTCCGTGCTGGCCAATCGACTCTACTAGCAGCCCTCAAGTATATTTTTCGCCACGTCATTTAATTTCTCACTAGGTTCAACAGGGAAAAAAATGGAGTTGCTATATCTCACAATGACTGTTCTCTCTGACATCTCCTTTGCAAAGCTCCGAGGCACTGCAAGAGTGCGCATATCAGACTGGTGTGCAGCCTTTCCATTATGGTGTAAAACCTATAGGTAAGGTAGCTTTGGTCTGCTTCTGCTGTAGGACAAGACGACGCAAAAATGCCGAGCACAAATGAATGTATGATGTACTTTAGTGCGCCACAATAATGTCAATGCTGTCCTGAGAGGAAGAGTCAGGAAGAGAGAAGACACAGTATACGTCGCTTCGAAGTAGCTCGACTTGGACTGTATTTCTTCCTCCTTTGCATCTCATACCCATCCCTGATTGATAAATTCGTAATGGAAGGCTGAGCACGAGAGCGCACAGGAAGAGAGAAGAAACGCGAGTTTCAATGATGACCTATACGCAGAGAACAGAGATTTAGAATACAATTCAAAAATGCTACTGTAGTTGCGGAGATCTTGAAGTAATTTTGATCAAAAAAGTCGTAAAACAAGACAGACGACAGCGTTGTACGATGATGAGACGCTCAAAGCTGTTAACGTCGCTTTTCTTGAAGCCACGTCTCAGGTTATGAAACGCATTATATGTAGAGGGAGGAGAGCGACCAGTACTGTATGCAAGATTGTTGATGAGCCAACGTCGGAGCTCCGAGTCAGAGTCTGCGTTCTGTGGGTAGAACACCGTGTGCTATGAGTTCAATATCCTAAAGGACACGTATTTCATGGCGTGCAGGTAATCTCGGACAGAGGATAAGAGAGAGGAAAGCAAAGGGAGTGGGGAAATGCTTCGCTACTCGTTCGGGAGCAACCCCGACGCGACGTGACACTGGCACGGACCAGCATGAGATATAGTACGTTACCACACGTCAACAGTTCCTTTCAAACGCTTGAGTTGTCTTGATGCATTGCATAATTCAAAAATCCACATCATAACTCATAGTTGCTTGTGTTAAAAAGGTGTTGCACACCGACGCGAGATGGGTCGAACAGAGGACGGTATGCACAGCGGCATAAGGGCCTACTAGTAACGGAGGTTGTTGGTATATCTATGGACCAGCACCGAAGATGAAGAGACAACGGCAGGAAAGAGTTGTGCGATTCAGTGCAACATGAATTGCTACGTCATGTCATGTGGCTCTGGTGGCGCATTACTACGCTTCCACCCTTTTTTTTTTTTTTTACTAAGCGATGTATTAGGTAGAGAAGATAGTAATCTAGGTTACCTAACAGCTCTAGCCTAATGCGCTGAAGCGGGCCACTAGGGTCCGGACTCGGAGGGAGGATAAAAAATGCGTTTACGCACATCCCGGATATGGGATAGTGTGGGGCTCAGGAGGCGGGGCTACCGCGTTTACTACCCACTAAAAAACCTCGTCTCGAGTGATCCAATCTGGGTGGAGTTCCTGGAATTTCTTTTTAAGGGCATTTTCCCATTTTCCCAGGTTGTTTTTACCCTTGTGATCGCTGATTTCGTTCTCAAGATTTTCGTCGCCGCTATCTTGTCGTCGGCTAGCCTTTTGTTTATTATCTACGCTTCCACCCTAAAGGGGAGCATCCGAGTCCGTGATCCGGTCCGGGTTCCCCTCAGGGCGCCGATGACGTTGGCGACCCCAGGCCCTTGCCCGGGCTCCTCTGACCTCGCGTGGTGATTGCCCTCCGCCCTTTGCATCCAGCATCTCCACCCAAAATGCTAATACAAAACCAACATGGTATGGGCTATGGTTTAGTAGGAAGAGCATGGAATTGCGAAATGACGTCGACACGGGCCTCTCTTTTCTTCCGTATAACTCCGAACCCCGAAGATGAAAGAAGTTCCTCTAAGACACGTGACTGGGTTATAGCGCATTTGTGTGGGCACTGTGCGGCATGTCGACCGTTGAGGACTGCATGTAAGGCCAGGAAGATATCGCCTCCATGGGGCGACACAGACACACATGGCATACAGTTTTGAGCCAGGTTCCTTTCAGTGTGAGATTGAGTCTTCGAGCTGCACAGCGGCATGCCGTGTCTCAGTCTTCAGACTAATGAAATCCTTTACAAAACCCATTGTGTCTCGTGTCTCCTAGTGGCACCAAGATCTGCTCGCCCGGCCTGTGTCATCTTGGCTTGAGGAGTTGCACATATTCTCTTGTATAGCACCATCCATCATAGATAACAATGAAGCGATTCCTAACAGCCTCTTACCCTAACGTGCCTGAGCGAGCTGAGCGGGGCAAAATGGCCCTCTCAGTCATCCCTCTGAGTTCCAAGTTACCGCGCACTACTTCAAGCTTCAAGACGGTGGAACTTGTAGATGAGGGAGAAAGTGACTACAGCGACAATAATCGAGTATGCATCTAAATGCGAGGCGAAAAAAATGTGGGGCATGTTTTTATTCAAGAGCTACGAGGTACTAGTAGGGCTTTAGTAGCAAGAAAAGGAGCGAGAAGACATTAAGGGAGTGGAAGAGTAAATGAATGACTCAGGTCGGGATGTAAAGAATGAAAGGGAAGAACAAATCTCCAAGTGTCTCCGGAGCACGACGATGATCATGACTAGGTCCCGTTGACATAGTTATCGTACACCGGGCAAAGGGCCTTCCATTGGTCTGGACAGGGCAATCACGTATTCGTAAGCGTTCAGATACACAGATAGTGCTGGGACGTACCATTCGTAATATCCCTCGACGGAACCTCAGGGACATCCTCTGCTAATACCACAGCGAAGCCCCTGTGATGTGAACGAATCAGTACGTTGACGATCTACCATCGCATCAGAAGAAAGAACTCCGACTCACTTGTCCAACTCCCAGGCATTGCCACTGTGAAGGAACCAGGGACCAGGGTTGTCAGTGAAGAACCGAATCGTCACATTATCTCCCTCTTCACCGATGTTCACGACGTCACGGATCACAGGATCGACGAAGTTGTAGGTCGAGTTACCGGCGCTGCGGACAACGTGGAATGAGTGTCCGTGCAAGTGGATGGGACGCTTGTGAATAACAACAGTCAACATCCGACTGATAACCCCAACAGGTTTTCTACACTCACTGGTCCACCAGGAACACCTGCGGGAATCGTAATTTCTACGCTTTTACTACCTTCAAGACCGTAGATGCTTCCTGCGGGGACAAGGTCGGGCGTATTCTTGCCATTCAGGATTTGGAGCAACACCGGGACCGTAGGAGGATCAAAGGTAACCCCATTTATGAGAAATCTGGTAAAGTCATCGCTCTCGGAGTGTGTCAATGACCATATACCTCGTCTAGACAGTGGTGCTTACGAGTGAGACGACGAGATTGACGTTGATGTCAGCACCACCGGGGAAGGGTCCACCGGGCTGGATTAAACGGTATCGTGATGAATGACTATAATCAGACAATACGAGCTTACCACAGGGTCTTGTTTCTCGAGTGGCTAGACGTTCACATTTTCAGCGTCATAAAAGGGAGAGGAATATGTAGCGTACATGGAGATCTGTCTCTTTGAGCGGTAGCACGCTCGAAGGGATATTCACAGTAGGGTCGTTCTTTGGGTCCCTGTTTGGGGCTCCCGAGTAGCGAAGAATGGCCAGGTTAGTAGAATTCTTGAAGCTTTGGTCCTCAGCATTGGGAAGAGCACGAATCCCTGCGCAAGTTAAAGTCAGATCACGCAAGTTCGGCGAACTGAAGAACATACAGTAATTGCCAATTGGTTGGTTGGCATTGAGCTGAGAAACCCGTAAGGCGTAAGGAGCTTGTTCGAGCATTAAAATCAACTTACAACAGCCGAATAACGTTGACCTGTTTAAGACAGTCATCGTAGTTAACATTATGAAAATTTGCCTCAGTACTACTTACCGGCAAAGATCTTAAGAGAATCGACGACCAGGGGCTGAACGTTGTTGCCGTCAACCTCAATGATTGTAAGTTGATGGCCGTCGATTGAGAAGTTAAAAGCAGGATCGCAAGAGATTGAGACAATGCGGAGTCGGTAGCTGTTATTGTTACCGCACGTCAGCTTTTCATTCGGTACAATGTTGAATTGCAGCACTGACCGTCTGTTCCTTATAACATTCACCACAGCGAGAGGTACGCTAGGACCACCAATATAACGGCCCTTCCCGTTGATTAAGGTCGAGTTGAACTGTCTTGGAGAATGTTCAGCCTGGGCGTCCAAGTCAAGGAGGGCATAATCACCCACGGAACCAGCGGAGCCAATGTAGAACTGTAGTGATACCAGTCCCCGAGCGTAATAACGGTATCCGCTGTGAGAAGTGGGTTTATCAATAGTCCACTTCAACGCTTACATTTATCTCACCGTTATCAATGTCATATAGACGAAGGTGAGGGTCATTCGGATCAGAAATGACGAGAGGTCCACGCAATCCGTCACAAGATTGAGCATTGAACTGACTGTGATACCAATATGTACCCTGTGACGCCACACGTCAATGTCAGCCAGAAGTTGTGGAAATAGCAAGGTGCAGTACCGTTTGCTCAAATGCATTGAACTGGTAGACGAAGCTATTATTCGGTACAATAGGGCATTGGGTGACGAAGGGAGCGCCATCTACGTAATTGGTTGTCCTTTGGAAGATACCGTGACAATGCTGCAGCGAATAAATGCTTGGACTCTGACGAGGTGAAAAGATAACCTTACAATAGTAGTTTCACGATCCAACGACGGATCGGTCAACTGATTGGTGACATTGAGCTGAAAGTTATCACCCTGAATGTGACTGATCAAAAGCCAGACACAGGAACTATCTTAAGAGATCTACCTTATTTGCTTGAATTAATGGACCAGGGAATTGACCATTGAAAAGGGTTGCTCTGCAAACAGGGCGACCGTCAACGACACCTGTAGTAGTTACAATGGAAGGTAACTTACCCGCGACGGAACCCATCTGGGGCTATCGCACTGTTGACGATATTAAGATCAGCAACGGGGCCAATGGCCGTCTGAGCGTAGACGCTCGTTGATATAACGGCAAAGAATACAGCAAGAGATAGTGACCGCATTATTGCACAGGCCAACAAGGAGAGAAATTAAATTGGCAGGACCGGGGAGCCTGAAAATAATTGACATAGTTTTGGGGCCATTTTATACAACTGGACGGGCTACGGCTATGACGCCTGCAAGAGAGGCACCCATGACACATCCGTGTCAATTGATATTTAGTGTCTTTGCACTGTCATGAAACAGGACTCGGAAAAGAAGGAATGCATGACTCCGATTCTTTTATGACCACCGTGTGTGTCGGCAGAGGTACCGTATTAGCGTCTGGTGAATTTAGTACGAAACAAAATGCGGTGGTACCCGACGGCCCGGTCGGTCCATTTTTGACTTTCCCTGAACGGGTATAATTATTCAACCTTTCTAAGTTAGTTCGCAGATGTAATCAATTCGAAACCCGGTCCCGAGTCCCGACGAAAACCCGACGACGAGCCTGACGATCCATACTGTACTGTACTGTACTTGTAATAAATGCCCCAGGAGTTCCGCGTGTCTTCTGAAGTGTTCTAGTACAGTAGTAGACTGATGACTCCGCGGAATCAATGCAGAACACATTCCAAGACGCATGTCCGCCAATAATTGTCGCTTGACGAAACTGCTCTTACTCCGAGTCATTGTGGAACACACCAAGGTTCTCATATCGTCGAAGGCACCCTTTAGCCCATTTCAGCTCAATTCTCTCCTTCTGCCAGGCGGCTCATCTTTCAATTACGATACGCCGACTCCTAGGTTTACCACAAATGATACCCGTCACAATGAAGTATTGGGAGAGTGAATAATGGTTTCGGCTAGGGTCCACGGCGGCAGCTAATGCCATGAGGGATAACGTATTTACCGGATACCGTGACCCACAAGATGCACTGGCTTTCCTTCTTTGTGGTGCCCCGAAATCATATCCTAACCCTGATATGGACTAGCTGCACACGCCATGTCTTGGGCCCATACTAATGTTAGTATGACATGAAATGCTTTACGAAATCTATTCGTGTCTTGGCTCTGTGGCTGGCACATTAGTTCCCACGGTGGCTTGGCGCTGCGGCCAACTTGCAATTTCTTAATCAACCTGGAGTGTGGCGAGTTGTTTTCATGGGCAAGAAACAAATTTTGGTTTTCTTAGGCCTCCAGGGTTTCCAGCGGCTCTCAGTCCGCAGACCTCCTGATGCATACGGTTCACTCGCAGGAGCCACGGCTAACGGTCACCAACCTCAGCTCAGTACGGCGCCTCGATCATCCATGCCTCGAAACAGGTGGGCCACTGCAGTGACTGCACAACGACATAGTTTCGCAGGAACAACCTCTAGCCACGCGATCGTTTTCGACCAGTGCCAGTCAGGGTTCCCAAATAGAATTCTGGGGTGAAGCGTGAGGGCGACCTACTGTGCCTACTCTGGGCACAACGAAATTGGGAAGACTTCTGTTTGGCCTATCATGTTATGACTTTGGGCCTACGTTTATCCTCGGCCTAGGTACAATATTCAGAGCAACGACACTGATCACCGATGATGCAATGATGCATCACGTCTCAGGAAGGTATTCCCAGTGTGGACGTTACGGCGGTGTGAGCGCGAAATCACCTGCTCATCTGATCATGTTCGGCACATCGCTAAATGATGCCTAACGAAAGAGGATCCAAATCTGAGAACAGACGATGACGCCGATGCACGTCCAAACTTCAACTTTCGAGATGATCTCTGTTTTTGCATGCTCAATCTCTTGAGCAACGTGATGTACGTGACTTTCGCCTGATTCCAATGCTATCAGCGGGTGCATGGACACACTCCTCACTGGAGACAGCCAGTACCCTTTCCACAGGTGCGACAGTGTCAGGACCGTGTAGTTGTCAATCTCAGCGCGGTTGATTGAGCGGACGTAAAACCATTCATTTCGAACCTGTCAACGTTTGGCTGCCAGATCTTCTGCAAGTAACAATCCTGCAAAGATGGTACTCCCCAGCTGGTATTCATCCTTCACGACAAGCGGAACGCAGAGTTTCTGTCTGACGGCAGCACTGTATTACGGTTTACTTTACTTCCCTCTTGGAATGCGTATAATCCTATCATGATGTTCTGGGCGCGAATGGTCAGTCATTGCGATGACAAGAAGCCCCGTGCGGAGAACGGGTCAACGCTACTAGTAGTTAGTTGTCAGAAATGCCTCAACTTCCGCGTCTCTGATCTACAGGTATTTGGTCAGGACGTATCGCCACAAAGTTATAAGTTGGCATCTGCACATTGTCTTATAAGGCTTCCTGGTCGAACATGGGTCAAGGTTTCTGTTGTAGACTTCAATTGAAGATTCAATTAGTTCTAGTAAACGGTCGACCGCGCAATCGAAGCACTGGACCACTGGCGGACTGACTATTTTGTTTTGGTTAGGGTCCACGTCAGGCCTCTACCAGATACCTCAGGCTACTGGTTATACCCCTCCTTTCTTCATGCCCTGAAGTGACATCGTTTTAACCCCTGGTATAGACTACGGTTTTGTGGGAAGAGCACGAGGCTGCATGGAATCGCAAATGATATCGACACTAGCACAGGTCTTGTTTGTGAGAGATATCCTCTCCGAGTCTCCTCTTCCGTATAACTCCTGAAGATGAAAGAACTGCCTCACGGGGCCGTGGCTGGGTTACAGCACATTTGTGCGCGGCATGTCCGCCATTGAGAGCTACATGTACGGCCAGGAATATGTTGCTTCCATGGGAGCGACGTAGACACAAATGGTGTACGGGCCCTTTCGGTGGCTCACTGGCACCGTTGATCTGCTCGCTCGGCCTGTGTCATCTGGGCTTGAGGAGTTGCACATATTCTGCTGTGATCAAGCACCATTCGCCGTGGCTCTTTCTACTAGTACCGAGATAGCAACGAAACGAGGTTAAGAGGCCTAACAACCTCTTACCCTAACACGCCTGAGCAAGCTGAGCGAGCCAAAACGTCCCACTCCCAATTAATCCCTCTGAGTTCCATGCTATCGCACAGTACTTCAAAACGCGGGTGGAACCTACGCTTCTAAAAGCGAGGCTAAAAAGGTGGGGCACACATTATTATTAAGTATTAACAACTATAAGGAGGTACAGGTTTTGGTATCAAGCAAAGGAGCGAGAAGAGATCAAGAGAGTGGAAGAGCGAGTGAATGACTCGGGTCGGGGTGTAAAGAACGAAAGGGAAGATAAGTGTCTCAGGAACATGCCGATGATTAGGGGCTGGCAAAGTTATTGTACGCCGGCAAAGGCCATTCCATTGCGCTGAACAGAACAATCACGTATTCATAAGCTTCGGGATACACAGATAGATGGGACGTACTGTCGGTAATATCCTTCGTCGGAACCTCAGGGACATCCTCTGCTAATACCACAGCGAGGCCCCTGTGATGTAAACGCATCAGTACGTTGACAATCTACCGTCGCATCGGAAGAAAAAGCTCCAACTCACCTCACAAACTGCCAGGCGATGTTGCTGTGAAGGAACCACGGACCAGGGTTGTCAGTGAAGAACCGAATCGTCACACCATCTCCCTGTTCACCGGTGCTCACACGTCACGGATAACAGGATCGACGAAGTTGTAGATCGGCTACCAGCACTGCGGACAACGTGGAATGAGTGTCCGTGTAGGTGGATAGGCTTGTGTATAACAACAGTCAACATCCCACTGATAACAACAAAGGCTTTTCTGCACTCACCAGCGGTCCAAAGATACTATTACGTCCGGGAATCGTAATTTCTACGCTCTTATTAGGATCAAGACCGTAGATGCTTCCTGAAGGGACAAGATCGGACGTTTGCGCGCCATCAGTATTTGGAGCAACACCGGGACCGGAGGAGGATTGAACGCAACCCCATTTACGAGATACTTGTGGTTAGGGCCCTTGGAGTGTGTCAATGACCATGAACCTCGCTTAGAAAGTGGTGCTTACGGGCCTGATGTCGAGATTGATGTTGATGTCAGCACCACCAGGGAAGGGTAGACCGGGCTGGATTACATGGATGATGATAATCATAAAACAGCCAATATAAACTTACCACAGGGTCTTCAATCGGACTGAGTGGCTAGACACGTTCACATTGTTAGCTTCATAAAGGGGGAAGAGGAATATGTGGCGTACATGAAGATCTGTCTCAAGGAGCGGTTGCACGCTCAGAGGAATGTTAGTGGGATCGTTGTTTGGGGGACTGAGTGGGGCCCCCCTATAGTGAAGAATCGCCAGGTTGGTGAAATCAGTGAAGCCCTGGTCCCCATTATTCAAGTTGGGAAGAGCACGAATCCCTGCGCACGTTAAAGTCAATCACGCAAGTTCGGCGAACTGTGAATAACATACAGTAATTGCCAATTGGTTGGTTGGCATTGAGCTGAGACAGCGTAAGGCGTAAGGAACTTGTTCGAGTATGAAGGTCAATTAAAATCGACTTACAACAGCCGAATAACGTTGACCTGTTTAAGACAGTCATCGTAGTTAACATTATGAATATTTTCCTTAGATCTGCTTACCAGCAAAGATCTCAAGAGAATCGACGACCAGGGCTGAACATTGTTGCCGTCAACCTCTATGATAGTAAATTGATGACCGTCGATTGAGAAGTCAAAAGCAGGATCGCAAGAGATAGAGACAATGCGCAGTCGGTAGCTGTTATTGTTACCACATGTCAATTTTTCATTCGGTACAATGTTAAATTGCAACACCGACCGTAAACCCCGTGTAACATTCACCACAGCGAGAGGTACGCTAGGACCACCAACAAAACGGCCCTTTCCGTTAATCAAGGTGGAGTTGAACACTCTTGGAGAATGTTCAGCCTGGGCGTCCAAATCAAGGAAGCATAATCACTCACGGAACCCTGGAGCCCTAAGAACTGTAGTGATACCAATCCCCAAGTGTAATAACGGTATCCGCTGTGAGAAGTGGGTTTATTAATAGCCCGCTTAAACCCTTACATCTAACCCACCTTATCAATGTCATACAGACGATGGTGAGGGTCATTCGGATCAGAAATGACGAGAGGTCCACGCAATCCGTCACAAGATTGAGCGTTGAACTGACTCTCATACAAATATGTACCCTGTGATGCCACACGTAAATGCCAGAGTCCGAAGTTATGGAAATAGTAAGTGTGCAGTACCGCTTGCTCAATTGCATTGAACTTGTAGACGAAGCTATTATTCGGTATAATAGGGCACTGGGTGACGAAGGCAGCGCCATCTACGTAATTGGTTGTCCTTTGGAAAATACCGTGCCAATGCTGCAGAGAATGAACGCTTGGATTCTGATGACGTGAAAGGTAACCTTACAATAGTAGTTGAAAGATCCAACGACGTATCTTGCAAATTATTGATGACGTTGAGCGCAAAGTCGTCGCCCTGGATGTGACGTATTAAAAGCCAGACATAGGGACTATTCTGAGAGATCTACCTTATTTGCATGGATTAATGGAGCGGGGAATTCGCCATTGACAAGGGTAGCTCTGCAAATAGGGCGAGGGTCAACGATACTACCTGTAATAATCGCAATGAGAGGTGACTTACTGGCGTGGGAACCCGTCTGGAGCTATCTGAGCGTTGGCGATGGTAAGATCAAAAGCAGGGCCAATGACAGTAGCCTGAGCTCGGAAGTTCGTTGATAGTACGGCAAAGAACGCAACAAAAGAGAGGGACCACATAATTGAACCGGGGCAACAAGGAGAGAAGTTGAAATGGGCAGGTCCGGGGAACCTGAAAAGACTTGAGATGGCTTTTGGGGCATTTTATATAACTGGATGGGTGAGCACTCGCCGCTTTGACGCCTCCGTGTCAATTGGTTTAGAAACTCAGGGCCTTCACAACGTCTGCAAATGGAAAGAAAGGGAATGCATGGTTCGACAACTAGGCACCACGAGCTAGCACGTCGGACTTGTAATACTGTGACAGTAGCGCCTGGTGAATACAGTACTGTACTGTACAGTAAGAAATAAAATACTCACAAGTGGTGCTAGTACTCAGGCTGGAGCCGACGGCTCGGTCCGTTCACGTTAGATTTTTCCCTCATCGGGTATATTATCTAACCTTCCTAGTTCCCAGTACCCAGTACCAAATCAATAAGACATACACCCACCACTGGCAGAAACCCTGAGCCTAATGATCCCAGCATCGAGTAGGGTGTCGAGAGAGAAAAAAAAAACCAGCAGAGGTACCATCCCCCTGAAAAACAAAAAAAAAACTGACAAGACACTAGCACACGTCTGCCAACGCATACCCGCTAAGGCACACACCTGCTACCCATGACATATCGGCTAAAGCTAAAGGTAGGCTTATTCGCAACCGAGAGCATCACATGACGTATTTGTAAGCCATAGACGTTTGGTAGGCAGTGACTAAATGGTATTAACTCTGCTTTACATTCAAAAATAAAAAGTCTGCCTCCGTTACAGCCTTCAGATTTCCTTTCTTTAAGGCCTAACAGAGCTTTTTTGACTCATTATGTAGATTTGTGGCCAATGACTCGGAGAGCCCTTCACACATGACTCACATGATGCATTTCCTTGTGAACAACCTTACTGTACAGGAAGTACAACACCTTCTTCTGCAAGCGACCACTTTGGCACTCCTCGAACCGCAGCCAAGGCCACATAGAACCCAACAAGCCCCACTACCTCTACCATTGCAAAGACCACCCAAAGGGTCTATGCCCCTTCCCCAGACTCCCGGGATGGAAAGGACCTAGGAGAGTCACTCACGAATGACCCACAGACCCTCCCAACCCTTTGAGGTGTTCCCTGCTTCTCCCAGAGGAAACCGGAGGGAAAGCATATATTAAAACTGACCCTAATAGAGTTCTTGACCGCAGACGACCCCGAAAATAGCCGAAGCGTAATTAATCCTCTGTACAACTGCCCTATTTGGAATCACTCGGATATCCCCCTTAAACTACAGTGACTCACGTGTCTTCTGACAAAAAAACTCTCAACCCATGCACACAAAGACAAGCTTAAGGCTCGAGTCAACGATGGAGCGGATCTAGTTATCACGATCTCAGCTGCAACACTGGCCGCAGGGTGCTCGTGACTCGTCAGTGCGTGCCCCTTTTTTTTCTTCTCGTGACCACTGTCTCACCACCTGTTTAGGGAGGCCCCCGGAAAGTTTATGAAGGCAAACGAGTGACTATGAAATGAGGGGTAACAATGACTGCGTACATAACTAACGCATCTCTGTAAAAACAGTCCGAAAAAAAAGTCTGGTAAAGGTCCTAATGCCGATCGTTCACTGCGGGTACCCAGAAAGTAACGGTAGCCACATCGTCTACGGGTATGAAGAATTACGCGCTATTTGCGCTTTTCAAGCCAGATAAAGTCGCAATCAGAAGCGAACGATCAAATTTACCGGCTGTGTTGATGAAGTTGTTATAAGCAGGGCAGAGCTTCTCCCAACGACCTAGACGGAATACGTTTCGACGCACGGTGGCAAGGGTGGCTACATGACATACCTGGTATGAGGTGAGATCTGACTTTACATCGGGCACGTCCTCCGCAAAG
Source organism: Lactifluus volemus (assembly GCA_022376515.1). Lineage (NCBI taxonomy): Eukaryota > Fungi > Basidiomycota > Agaricomycetes > Russulales > Russulaceae > Lactifluus > Lactifluus volemus. The sequence continues at coordinate 89,241 of WTXI01000066.1, read as the reverse complement.
ACCACGGCGAAACCCCTAACATAGTCGACCTATCAGTAAGAATGATACGCTGCTAAGATCAAGGTATGGCCAACCTATTCAAGTGCCAATCTATGTGGCAATGGAAAAACCATGGGCCAGGGTTGTCAGTGAAGAATCGAATCGTGACGTTATCTTGACTTTCGGTGTTGTTGCCAATGCTCACACATCACGGATGACAGGATTATCAAAGTTATAGGTTGAACTTCCAGCACTACGAACCACGTGGAATGAGTGCCCGTGCAAGTGGACAGGGTGCTTATCAATAAATGACAGCACGCATCAGTATTACGATCACTGTACGATTGCATTCTGAACTCACAGGTCCTCCAGCAGCACCAGCAGGAATGGTGAGCTCAACACTCATGTTTCGCGCAAGACCATAGATACTTCCCTTAGGAACGAGATCTGACGCCTTCTGAGCGCCGCTCAGGATCTGGAGCAGTACGGGGACGGTAGGCAGGTCAAACGTGACGCCATTGACAGAGAAATTTGCGGTTGTAGCGTTCTATCATGGCTTTTTTAGGGTATGTATCTTTCTTGGAAGAAATAGCATGTACCCGTGTAGCGTTCAAATTGATGTTGATGTCGGCACCGCCTACAAAAGGTTTGCCTGGCTGGACATGATTTTGTAGGATGGGGAACAGCTGCACTGGAAGAACTTACCACTGGCGTCGGAACGAGTGGCTATATATACAACACATCAGCTGTGTAAACAGGAACGGGTCGAGAGCATACATGGAGATCAGTCTCGTTAAGTGGCAGTACACTTTTCGGAATGTTTACAGTGGGGTCGGTGGATGGACCCTGATCCGATGCCCCATTATAATGAAGGATAGCAAGGTTGTGAGGCCGGTGTAGTTCTGTCCTGCGATTCCTGAGGCATTGGGGAGAGCACGGATCCCTACGGAGGTTAGCTCATAGCACAGAAGTTTACATGTAGGAAGGTGAGAAATTTACAATAATTATCAATCGATAAGCCTGCGTGGAGCTGTGACCGTAAAATTTTATAGCAGGAGGATATGCAAAACCGACTCACAACGAACGAGTAGCGTTGGCCTATTTGGACGTAAGTCAATTGCCGTAAATCCTTTCAGCCTTGCTTACCTGCAAATATCTGGATTGAATCAACCACTAAGGGTTGGACATTGTTACCGTCAGCTTCGATAACTGTCATGTTGTGGCTGTCGATCGAGAAAAAATAATTGGGATCACATGAGATAGACACGAGACGGAATCGGTAACTGTTACGGTGTGGCATGTGAGGCCCTGAACCTCTATTTGAAGCGACATGTGAAACACTGACCGGAGGCCTTGTTGAACGTTTACCACAGCGAGGGAAACGTTAGGACCTCCAGGATAGCGTCCCTTTCCGTTGATCAGGGTTGAATTAAATTCACTTCAATGGATAGTCTAGCGTCCGAACATCAGAAAGAGTTGGTTACGTACGCGATCGCCGGTGCAATCGTTGAGACATAGTGATACCAATCCGCAAGAGTTATCACGGTATCCTCTAGTGGAATGTATTTGTCAAATGCCATTCCAACGTTCGGGATATCCCTCACCGTTGTCGATGTCATAAAGACTACGGTGGGGGTCATCTGGATCGTATATAACTAAGGGTCCACGCAAGCCATCACAATATTGGGCCTTGAAATGGCTATGGTACCAGAATGTCCCCTAAAGATAGCGTCGAAATTTAAGCCCTGGAGATAGAATAAGGTCTTACAGCTTGTTCTCCCGTAGGAAACATGTACTCGAAGCTCTCGTGAGGTATGAGGGGGCACTGAGTCACAAAGGAGACACCATCTTCATAGTTTGTATTTTTTTGAAAAATGCCGTGCCAATGCTGCGGAGGGTCTGCATCTTTGATCCCGAGTACATCAAGGGGGAAGAAATCTCACTATAGATGTTGCCAAGTCCATGGTCGTGTCTTCAAGCTTGTCGTTGACACGAATGCTGAACGTAGAACCCTAACAAGTGAAGTATCAGAACCAAGGAATTAAGCCAAGCATTAGGCATTCTGCAAGCCTCACCTTATTTGCCTTGAGTAATGGGCCAGGGAAGGTTCCTTCGGCAAGAGTCGCTCTACGAAAGAGGGAATAGTCAGAGGTTTATTCCTAGTGCTGGCTGTGCTGCCTGCAAGCGACTCACGAGCGAGTGAACCCATCGGGAGATATGTCAAAGTTTTTGATCGTAAGAACTCCATTAGGGCCGATGACGCAAGCCACGCCTGAAATAATTGTAAGAAGAAAAAAAGAGCGGAAGTGCATTGATGCCAAGGAACAACAACAGGGAAGGGGTGGCGAGATGAGGTGTCTCGTGGTGCGTTGAGGTATTTTATACGATACCGCAGCAATCTCACTTGGGAAGTCGCAGTGGAGAAGGCCATGGCGCGGTATACCCGAATGGAGATATGTAGATTAGAGGCGTTGTATGAAGTCGCGATTGGCTAGCAAAAACGACTCGGAATTGATTCAAGGTTACGAAATAGAAGGTTGGACCGAAAGAACAGGAGGAAAAATGTATGTATGTCGGGCCAAGCAGTGTGTGCATACAGCAATACACTCACTGCGTTGGCGGAAGTCCGCAAAGTTCGGGTGGCTGCTCTGTGCTCAAGGTATCTCAGGACAGACGCACCTTGCTTGCAAGGTCTATGCGGCCGTAATCGGGCCGAGCGTCGCCGTGACTCTGGCTCACTGGCATGCGCGCCACGTGGACCGGCAACTCTTCCTCGGACTCGGACTGGGTCACTGGGATTGAGCTGAATCTATTGGCGAAACGTCTTTTGCTAATATCGTTGTTACCCTACCTGCGTGTGTTACGCTCCACGATCATCGCTACTGTCACAGCAGCCGACCTTCGCACGCGGCCGCGGCGTCGTCATCGCACTCTTATATGAAACCGATTCAAAGCGCAGCCGCTGCGCGCGACTTTGGAATCCCAGCTGCACGTACGGTCGGCCGATTCCTCCCCATGTTCCTTGATACTGACCCACGAAGCTGCATGAAGCCTGACGCCTCGTTATATATTTTTAGCTCGCGTTTCACGACGCACAGTTCATTCAATTTCACGTCTTCTTACTTATATCTACTAACCTAACATGTGCGTCATCCTCACCACGGCAGAGGAAACAGCCTGCACACTGTGCATGGCACATGGCGCATTGATGGCAACTTGAATACTTCCTCCACCCTCCGAGCCTCACTGAGTCGCTTGAGTCGCTTGCTACGGGACTCGGACACTCGAGCAAACCCAAGTCCATCCTTCCGAGCCTTTACTAGATGCCGCTTCTCCAAGTCAATGAATGGGAAGCATTTCACCAATAATTTATCCACGAGGAAAGAGCACACCGGTACTTGGATACCAACTCGCTGCTTGATTCTAACAGCTCTTTAAGGCCTTACATTTCATTCCATTCCCTGAAGTTGTCGTGCGGAAACTGTGAATTCATCGTTGTTGCCCCTAAATGTTGCGATCGCGGCCCGCAGCCGCCGTCGCCCTTCTGAGCCTAGGTAACAATTGCCTCACCAGCGCCGCCGCAGCTGCGCTTGAGAACTAGGGAAATGCCGACGTTGATGGCGACCTTGCTGGCAGAGAGATAACAAAAAGAGCAAATTTTATGATTTGGAGACAGTAGACGCGTTGTTGATACCATAAATACGCATTCAAGTTATCGTACAGATCATGCTATATAGCCCGTTGTCGTTTACGAGTCATCCCGTTGGAATGTAGTTGCGATGAAATTATATATAGAAGCGAATTCAATTCAAATTTGTGATCAGTGCAAACTGTGGAGTTCCAGTCGGAAATTTTGCAAAAAGGCGATTCGGATGATTCATACATAGGAAAGGTGTTAGGTCAACTTTTGATAGTTCAATACTACAGTAGGTACAGTAGTGAAGGGATTGGGCGGTCGATCACCCGCATTTAACCTTGCAGGCAAGGTAAAATTATGAATTCAGATTCCAAGGCGCCGACCATCGCATTCCCGCCATGGTCGTTACTATAGTACCGCAGAAGTTTGAGTTTGCCAGTACTGCAAGTACCCGTAAATGCGTAGCTATTTCGTGGAAATTACAGTACTTGTACGAACATCGGGCCTGTTGACGCGGCAAATCACACATCCTCAAAATTTTCTGGACGCCATAATGATTCCTTTGTACGAGTGCGGCGTACTTCGGTTCTGTCTACTTATAGTCCTCCCTATCGTGATCAAGCCCTTTGCATTCGACAACGGCCAGCTCACTCCTTGCTGTTCAAATATATTTACTATCCGTGGTTGGGCGAATTGATGGAGCCCAGCGAGATGGAGAAGGCCGATGTCGTCAAACTCGGCGACATGCTCTCTTGCTACTCTGCCTGACGTGCGGGCGGCTCTCCGACAGTTTCCGGAATGGAGGTTTCTCACTAGCGCTACTAGTAATTGAAAAACTCACAGCTGTTCTACATGATCCAGTTCTGTCAGGCTGAAGTAACTTCGCGACGATGCCGCAAACCGCAAAACTGTCGCCACGAACACGAAGGAGGCTTATGTCATGTGACCCTGAAGTTCGAAGAATCTGAACGCCCATTCACATGTCTGCCTCCACATTCGGTGACACTCCCATTTCGTTGTTGGCTCCAACCTTGCTTGTTGGGGGGACAGTGGGAGTGAGGGGATGAGAGCTCGACATCATGATGTTCCTAGTTACTTCACATTGCTACTACGGGTGAAGGCTCATGATACAGAGCAGGCCAAGGAAAGGAAATAAGCACTTTTATGTTGTTAGTTATATACACAGCGATGCCATCATGTGGTTAGTCGACACAAAGTGACCTCGTCTTCTTCACCTCACTACTCGTCTTTTTGGCCTTTTTTGCACTATGCCTTGCCCAAGCTCCGACATGTCTTCTGACAAAAAACACCAATTGAGCCCATGCACACAAAGACAAGCTTAAGGCTCGAGTCACCGGTTCTACTATATCTTTCTTATGGAGCCATCTAGTAGTTGTCGGATCTCAGCTGCAACACTGGCCGCAGGGTGACTCGTGGTTCGTCAGAGCGTGCCCTTTTTTTTTTTCTCGTGACCGCTGTCCACTGTTTAGGTAGGGCCGAGCCGGCCCCGGAAAGTTTATCTTTTCAAACGAATGACTACGAAATGAGGGGTAACAATGACTGCGTACATAACTAACGCATGTCTTGTAAAAACAGTCAAAAAAAAAGAAAGTCTGGTAAAGGTGCTAACGCCGATCCTTCACTGCGGGTACTCGGCAAGTAACTTTAAGAAATCAGCACATCGTCAACGGGGTATGAGAATTACGCGCTATTTGCGCTTTTCAAGCCAGATCAACTCGCTATAAGAAGCGAGCGATCAAATTTATCCGCCTGTGTTGATGAAGTTGTTATAAGCAGTGCACATCTTCTTCCAACGACCTAGACGGAATACGTTTCGACGCACAGTGGCAACGGTTGGCTAAATGACATACCTGGCGGGGTGAACTCTGGCTCATCGGGCACGTCCTCCGCAAAGACTACGGCGAAACCCTAAGATAGTCGACCTATCAGTAAGATGATACGCTGCTAAGATCAAGGTATGCCAACTCATTCAGGTGCCAATTATTGTGGCAACGGAAAAGCCATGGGCCAGGGTTGTCAGTGAAGAATCGAATCGTGACGTTATCTTTCTCTCTGGGGCTGCCCGTGTGCACAACATCACGGATGACAGGATTATCAAAGTTGTAGGTCGAACTTCCAGGGCTACGAACCACGTGGAATGAGTGCCCGTGCAAGTGGACAGGGTGCTTATCAATAAATGGCAGCACGCATCAGTATTACGATCACTGTACGATTGCATTCTGAACTCACAAATCCTCCAGCAGCACCAGCAGGAATGGTAAGCTCAACACTCGCGTTTCGCCAAGAGGATAAATACTTTCCGCAGGAACGAGCTGCGACGCTTCACCCGCTCAGATCTGGAGCAGTACGGGGACGTAGGCGACACAAACGAGACGCCATTGACAAAGAAATTTGTAAGGTTCTATCATGCTTTTTTAGGTGTGTATCTTTCTTGAAAGAAATAGAATCTACCGTGTAACGACCAAATTGATGTTGATGTCAGCACCGCCTCTAAAGGGTTTGCCTGGCTGAACCATGATTTTGTAGGATGGGGATACAGTTTGCACTGGAAGAACTTACCACTGGCGTCGGAACGAGTGGCTATATATACAACACATCAGCTGTGTAAACAGGAACGGCGTCGAGAGCATACATGGAGATCAGTCTCGTTAAGTGGCAGTACACTTTTCGGAATGTTTTAGTGGGGTCTATGGATGGATCCTGATCCGATGCCCCATTATAACGAAGGATAGCAAGGTTGTGAGGCCGTGTAGTCTGTCCTGCGACTCCTCGGGGGAGAGCACGGACCCCTACGCAGGTTAGCTCAGAGCACAGAAGTTTACATGTAGGAAGGTGAGAAATTTACAATAATTATCAATCGGTTGGTTTGCGTTGACCTGTGACAGTAAGAATTTTATAGCAGGAGGATATGCAAAACTGGCTCACAACGACGAGTAGCGTTGGCCTGTTTGGACGTAAGTCATTGCCGTAAATTCTTACGGCCTTGCTTACCTGCAAATATCTGGATTGAATCAACCACTAAGGGTTGGACATTGTTACCATCGGCTTCGATAATTGTCATGTGTGGCTGTCGATCGAGAAAAAATAATTGGGATCGCATGAGATGGACACGAGACGGAATCGGTAACTGTTACGGTGTGGCATGTGAGGCCTGAACCTCTATTTGAAGCGACATGTGAAACACTGACCGGAGCCTTTTTGAACGTTTACCACAGTGAGGGGAACCGCAGGACCTCCAGGATAGCGTCCCTTTCCGTTGATCAGGGTTGAATTGAATTTACTTCATTGGATAGTCTAGCATCCGAACATCAGAAAGAGTTGGTTACGTACGGGTTCACCGGCGCATTCGTTGAGAGATAGTGATACCAATCCGCAAGAGTTATCACGGTATCCGCTAGTGGGAATGTATTTGTCAAATGCCATTCCAAAGTTCAGGATATCCCCACCGTTGTCGATGTCATAAAGACTACGATGGGGGTCATCTGGATCGTATATAACCAAGGGTCCACGCAAGCCATCACAATATTGGGCCTTGAAATGGCTATGGTACCAGAATGTCCCCTAAAGATAGCGTCTAAATTTAAGCCCTAGAGATAGACTAAGGTCTTACAGCTTGTTTTCCCGTAGGAATATATATTCAAAGCTCTCTCCAGGTATGAGAGGGCACTGAGTCACACCGGTGGTACCATCTTCAAAGTCTGTGTTTGATTGATGAATACCGTGCCAATGCTGCGGAGGCCCTGCGTCTTTGATCCTCAGTACATCAAGGGGGAAGAAATCTCACTATAGATGTTCCAAGTCCATGGTCTTATCTTTAATCTTGTTCTCGACACGAAGCTGAACGGAGACCCCTAACAAGTGAAGTATCAGAACAAGGCATTGAACCAAGCGTTAAGCATTCTGCAAGCCTCACCTTATTTGCCCTGAGTAATGGGCCAGGGAACTTTGTTGGACAACAGTCGCGCTGCGAAAGAAGGACTAGTCAGAGGCTTATTCCTAGTGCTGCCTGTGCTGCCTGCCAGCGACTCACGAGCGAGTGAACCCATCGGGAGCTATTGAGCGCTGTGGATCGGAAGAGCTCCATTAGAGCCGAGGACGTACCTCCATGGCACAAGCCTCGCCTGCCAGTGAAATAATTGTAAGAAGAAAAAAAGAGCGGAAGTGCATTGATGCCAAGGAACACCAACGGGGAAAGGGTGGTGTGATGAGGTGTCTCGTGGTGCGTTGAGGTATTTTATACGATACCGCAGCAATCTCACTTGGGCAGTTGCACTGGAGAAGCCATGGCGCGGTATACCCGAATCAAGATCTGTAGATCAGAGGCGTTATATGAAGTTGCGATTGGCTAGCAAAAACGACTCGGAATTGATTCAAGGTTCCGAAAAGGAGGGTTGGAATGAAAGAACAGGAGGCATATCAACATAACGTATGTATGTCGGGCCAAGCGATGGTTTGTGCATCAAGTAATACACCCACTGCATTGGCCGCGGAGGTCTACTGGCACAAGGTTCGGTGACAGCCCCGGGCCGAGCGTCTGGCTCACTGGCCCGGGTATGCGCGCCACGGGGGACCGACAACTCTTCCTCGGACTCGGACTGGGTCACTGGGGTTGAGCTGAATCTATTGGCGAAACCTTCTTTTGCTAATATCTTTGTTACCCCACCTGCGTGTTTTACCGCTCTACGATAGCTTCTTTCAAGGAAGCCGACCTTCGCAGGCCGCGGCGTCACCTAATATGAAACCGATTCAAGCGCGGCTGCACGCGCCGTTCGATCGACCAATTTCTCCCCATGTTCCTTGATACTGACCCATGAAGCTGCATGAAGCGTAAGGCCCTTGTTATATATTTCTAACTCGCATTTCTCCACGAACAGTTCATTCAATTTCTTACTTATATCTACTACTAACTACTAACAATCTAATATGTGCGTCAGATAGATAAAAGGGGGAATCGAGTCCCCTCAATCATCGTTGCGTCATCCATGTTAGATATAGTGGGATAATTGTCTCGCTTATCATCTCGGAGATATGACACTTTGGTACTTTATTATCTACCAAGGCTTCGGAATTCTCGGATGGTACTCCGGTTCTCGGCAAACACACGCCAACTATAGTCAGCTACGACTTTCCAACATGTATATATACTCCTAGTTTTTACCCCGGGGACTCAGTGTTTTCACTCTTGCTGACTCATCCTCGGCATTTTTAATCCACTTCGCGTCTCGCCACGGCAGAGGAAACTAAGCCTCAAGCTAAGCCTACACACTGCGCATTTATGTGGTGACGGCAACTTGAATACTTCCTTCACCCTCTGCAGAGTCTCACTTGAGTCGCTTTGAGTCGGTTGCTACTTGGGACTCGGAATAGCATTTTCACCAATAAATTATTCACGAGGCAACAAGCACCGTTACTTGGATACCAACCCCGCTTGCTTACATAACTCTGTTCAGGAATGACTCGGACCTGTTCCGTTTCTTCTGTTCCGTTTCTAGCGGCGTTCCACCCATGCAGTTCGTCTTCACCTGATGTTCAATTTCACAGGGCTGGGTGCCTCCATAGCCGTCTCTGAAATTGGATTTGCCACTCTAACCAGCCCTTGCGGCCTTACATTTTGATACCTGAATTGTGCGGAAACTGTGAGTTCACCGTTGACTTCCCCTAAATGTTACGATCGCGGCGTGCAACCGGCATCGCGCTTCTGAATTTTGCCTCACTAACCCTGCGCTTGGAAATTTTATGAATTCCAGATTCCACGGCGCCGACCATCGCATTCCCCGCATGATCCTGGCATATTACTGCAGAAGCCCCTAAGAAGTCTTGTCAGTTCTGCAAGCAGCCGTAAATACGCTGCTATATCGTGGAAATCACTTGTACGAACATCGTACCTGCTTATTACCACACCGAAAATTTTCTGGACGCCCTAGTAATTCCTCTGTACGACGTGCTTCGGTTCTGTCCACTTGTAGTCCTCCCCTGTCGTCACGGCGATCTAGCTGCGAGCACCAACTTCTAATTTACATTTGACAACGGCCAGCTCACTCCCTTGCTTCTCGAATAGCATAATATCCGTGGCTTGGGGAATTGTTGGAGCCCAGCGAGAGGGAGAAGGCTGATGTCGTCAAGCTCGAAATGCTCTCTTGCTACTCTGCGTGTTGTGCGGCTCTCCGACAGTTTCCGGAATGGTGGTTTCTCACTAACGCTATTAGTAATTGAAAACGCTCGCAGCTGTTCTACATGATCCAGTGCTGCTCAGGCTGAAGTAACTTCGTGACGCCGCAAACTGCAAAACGGAGAGGGCTCATGTCATGTGACTCTGATCGCCTATTCACGTGTCTGCCTTCCTTCACAATTCCCGTTTCCTTGACTGTTCATGTGCACGCGGGCCTCTATCTCTATCACACCTACTTCTATGAGGTCTTCAAATTTAACAGCTTTTTCAGAATGATGTCATCCATTCTAGCCCACTGCTGTTTTAGACCGGAATTCCCCAACTTTCTGAAAGTTCAACGATAAAAATGAACTAGTAATAGGTGCATGTCCTCGGCACTCACCATCGAGACCACGACTTCAGTACGACCGCCAGGGTGAGGACTTCCATTTCCATTCTTTATCGTCTGGGGTGTTGGGAAGCTCCTCTCGTCTTCCTGCGCATTTCTATGGGTACATCCTTCCTACTACTGACAGACTGGCACTGGCGTACAGACGAGGGGTTCAGAAAGTGCTGAGAGAAACACGCTACATCACCCTGTACGCTTCGAATCAATACCGAATCAAACTTTGAGTGCTAAGCGAGGCATATGGAAGTGTCCGAAAACGGCACTTGATAGGCGGGAGTGATGGGCATTATCTCATATGAGATACGCCAAAGACTCTAAGGTCTCCGTATTTTACGTGCGGAAACCAGGGTGCGGTAACGTATACTGTCGTTCGCCCGCCAAGGAAGTAATATCCTTCATATTCGCAGGAACGTTACTCTTCATTTAGCCCGCGTCCTCCGAGTTTCCCTTCCGACATCAGCCTGAGATCCGATTGTGCGCCGCGGGATTTCATATGCATAGGCGGTGCTAGCTCCTTGCGACGAGAATGATGTGCAGTGAGTCTCTAACAACATCCACAAATGGGTGCTAAGAGTGCGGAGGATCCCAACGGGTCTCCAACGGACCATCAAAGCGCTCTTTGTATTAGTACAGATCCTGTCACAGAGAATGATCTATTGGAATGAAGTACAATCGACTTACATGCGGGTGCGCGGTGTAACCTGTTCGTTTTAAGCTGTCCCTTGGTCAATGATGGATCAATGGTTGATCAAATAGGAACGTCCTGGGTACACTGGCAGCCACCGTCATGTCGTCTATCACCGTGCGTCAGTACCTGTATGATACGTGTGATCCGTCTGCATTCTGAGATACAAGTATCAGGTTTAGCCAGAGGCCCGGAGATCCGGGGCTATAAAGCTGTCCCAAGTTAGTTACTTCAAGTTGCTCCACTTTTGCTCCACCGGCGGTGGCACCACAGAAAACTCCATATCACGTGTTCATTCTAAACCTCAGACTTGCCATCTGTATTCCTTATGCCACGGTCATACTGCTGACTATCGAGCGCAGCAAAAGGACGCTCAAGATTTCCTGTCTTTCCTACATCTGCTATGGCTCTGTTCCGCGCCCCAATAATGCAGGAGAACTGAGGCGACCAGTCGAGTCCGGGCCAGCGGCACGCTTATGTGCGACGCAGTTTCGTTATGTATGCGCACTGCTTGATGAGGGGTGAGGCTTTTATACATTGTCCGGGCCTGCACTGTATCCAGTCGGCAACATGGTCTACAGCACTGATCTCTCCGCCCTGTATAAAGGTTATCATGTCTCGATAAATTGATACCTCGGAACCCGTTACGCTGCTCTACTAATTATCGTTTTATTCCTTGTTCGTGACGATGGCGGCAAAGATTCTTGTCAGGTAAGACCTCACATATTCCTGGTTTATGGGAGGTCATTGTTAACCTGCACCTTGTCGTGGGCGATAACCATCGCTTAAATGCTATATTATGTAACGTTTGCAGGTCTTCGTAGCTCTTAATTCGAATGGTGTGGCTGGAACTCAAGTACAGCTGACGATTGTCTCTGCGCTGGAGTGCGGCTTATCCTTCTGTCCTCCCTTCATCAGTGGCTGATACATCTTGTTACACCAGAATTTGTTCACGTAGGTAATAGGATATTTCAAACATTTTATCAACCGAGCTCTTAACGAAACGTATTCTTGTGCCCTCCCCAGTCGAAACTTCGTTCCTCCTTGGTTTCCTGTTATAGCAGTCCATATACCTGACTTGGCCCATAGGTCCATCTGCGTATCTCGGATGTATCGCTCTCTATACCAACTCACCGAATATGTGTACGTCCAGCAGGTACCCATACTGATGCCAGAGTTATCCTCTCATCCTTTTGGTTGCGTTCTTTAGGTCGTTGAGCGGCCCCAATTCTCAAACACATCCAACGTGCAATGTAGAGCGGATCACCATAGCTCAAACCACTTAGGGCCGCCACTCGGTCAAACGGGACTTTGACGACGTCCGAGGAACCGGTGTTCATGCGAAAAGATTGCTTACAAGAGTTTGTTCCTGGAGCATCGAACCATGCGAACACTACCGAAGAGGCTTAATAAGTGACTTAGCCCTTGGCCCTTCGTGTCTCACCGAACCAGAATTGTCACAGAGATGCTACATGACTAAAGAGAGATGAGAGAAATTGGATAAAACGAATGAAGCCACAGGATTACTGTAATGCAGATTCAAATTTGAGATCTGCGGAGCTTCAATTTTGATTCGAGCGCCTTCTCCGGAACTTGCAGTTCCGGTCTTACGAGACTCGTTGACAGGCCAAGCATAGGCCTGTCAAACTTTCGAACATCACTATAGAATCGATGCGTCAAATAAGATATGAGGACTGACAGTAGGAGGAGAGGCAAAATAAGTTAACTCGAGAAGTGGTCCTGGATGCAGTCAGGATTCAAAATTTCAGATTTCAAAAGCTCAATATGGTAAGACCAGATTCGGGGTAAGCTTGCTTACTGTAATTGCTGCTGCTGTCCAACTCGTCTTCAAAACACGCGTTCAACTGTCACGCACAAATGCGCGTGCGACGACCCAGCGGTCCACGATTACAGCACCTCGGGTCGACCCGCTTCCAGGGATCGGAATCTGAAGAATATCCAGAGTAACGGTGTCCCCAGCGGGCGTATGCACTGCCAGTGGCATGCTGGCCATATGGCAGAGATCTGCTGTGTTGCGCCTGTCAATGGAATGACCCTGTCCAGAGACGCGGTGGGTGCAGTGCAGCACCGCGTCGTGGCCGTCAATGCTCCACAATTATGTTGTGTCTTATGGCCGTCTACCGGGCACGATCAGTCGTGGCTTCCCTTGACATAGCCTTAAGGTCTTTATCTTTATTCTCACAATACCTGGGATTGGAAAGGCATGAACTTGAAGGACATATGCTTGACGATTTATATTGAGTCTAGCTTTCACGTACTTAGCGTCTCTATTCTATCTGTTATTATGCCAATCATTTCTGGCAAAGTCGTCGCAGAGGGAGAGGAGTCGGGGGGACGTATCACGTGATACGTGGCCTGTGCACGATCAAGGCACAAAGGCACGAAACTTTGTCCAGTCCGAGTCCTTGCCCTTGTTGGCGCACTTGGCAGAACTTTACCCCTCAGGGCTCACTCGGCGCAACGTACTGTACAAGTCTGTGTAACTTACTTGGAGTCAGTCCGGTGCGGGGTCTTGAGCGACCCTGGGAACGCCAAGTATGATAATGCCTTTAATGGAATGGTCGTTCCCCCTCGATCGTGAGGCCGCCCAGGCAAAGGCGCGCGCATATAATCGACACGGTCTGTCATGTCATCGCTTCTTTCCTCCCCATTCTTATCCTCTATCATCACTCGGAACTCCCATTTCCATCACTTCAATGGGTTCTCTTATCAGTTCCCTATATGCCCATTGTTGCTCCTGCTTTCGCAGGACCAACAACAACTTCCGTCTCCCTGACCTCGAAGAGGGCAAGGTAGATGGTCCGACACCCAAGCGGCGAGCCCTTCTTGTTGGCATATGCTACACCGGGTCCAAGAAATGGGATACCTTGGATGGCCCCCATAAAGACATTGATGGCTTCCGAAATCTCCTCATTGGTGCGAACCCATCGGCATCTTCGGGTGGTCCTTTCTGCTAACCGCGTCATAAGATATCTACAAGTTCGCCCCGACAGATATCACCATACTCAAGGATGATCCCAACCTTCCCGACCTGTCTCAACCTACTTGTGATAACATGGTCAGACCCTCATCTCTCTTTTCCTCCCGAAAGCGCTGACTCGCATGCCAGACTCGCGAATTGAAACGGCTTGTGGCAGATGCCGCCCCCGGCGACAAATTTGTGTTCCTTTGTGCTGTTCCCTTATCGACCTCCTGATTTCTCTCATCTTAATATGTTTTTTGGATAGACTCTGGTCACTCTGATCAACAACCATCGGATGACAGTTCTGATATAGAGGAAGACGGTCAGGATGAAGGTACGTCTTTTTTCGTCATCCGTGATATTATTCTTCTCAATGGTTGTCCCAGTCATCATAACCAGTGATGAACAGCGTATCATCGATAATGTAATAATGACCTTTGCTCTATCTAACCTTCAAGAGTCGCCGATTTCCTGACACTTTGACTTTAGACGCTCAAGCAGATCCTCGTCGATCCCCTTCCGCCTGGTTGCACCCTTTTGGTAAACAGTTTTATTTCTGCCATCGTTGTGTGTCCATGCTCTGATCCATGTTCTATTCTTTAGGCAATCCTCGACTCGTGTCATTCCGGTACTATGTTGGACCTTCCACACCACCACTGCAATGGAATTTATGTACCATGGCTCTCTAAGGGTGTACGACACTCAGCTACCATGCAAAACAAGGCTGGTATGTTCTTCTCCACCACGATGCTTTGCATTAACCTCGTCCTAGAACGCCGTTTCGCGTTGGCCTTCGGTGGTTCTTCCGATTCAATAGGATCCCGGATAGCTCCTTCGATTTGCAGTGTCTTGACCAGCCCCAAGCTCACCAATCGGTCATTGCGAATCAACACAGAAGAAGTAACGTCTCTTCGAAGAGCCGACATGCAAGGTCAATAGCGCCATCGATTCTGTCTCCAACGCACACGCAACTCTCCCCAATTTCTCGTATTTGTGATGGCTGGTGTGATTACGATGTCGTACCGCACGCAAACGTGGTAGGAAACAGATCGTCGCTTCTTTCATGTGGCCGACGTTTGATGGCACCCCATGTCTTCCCTCGCTAGGTCTCCATATCAGCATGCTCTGACCCACAGCGAGCCTGGGAGGGCCCGTGTGGCTCGCTCACGACGCTGCTATGCAAATTCCTTCGTTAGCCTATAGTCTCTCAAAATTTGTCTTTAGTACTGACGTTTATCATAGGACGACACCCTGTTCCATCATACCGTGAGCTGATGACTCACATCAAGTGCGCCACTCGTCAGCCTTACTCACATTCCCAATCTGACTGATCGATTATCTGTTCGTATTAGCTATGAGCTCCATGCGAGCTGCCGTGCATTACATAACTATACCCTTTTTCGAAAGACGGAAAAGAAAAAAAGGATAGCACGTGGTGATTCTGCAGGAAGCGAATTTGACGGAGAGCTCAACAACTTTCAGACGCCAGAGTTGAGTAGCCTGGCAAAACTTGTGAGCATATTTTTATTTGGTCTGCTCCAAGCTTCATCTGACGATTGATGTGATTAGAATATGGACGATCCCCTTCTTTGTGACGCAATTTTATTGAATGTACTATTTGCATTATATACCAGAACATCCGTCATGCTGTCATTACCATACAAACTCACGGATCATACATCATAACTTATCCCTACTTGCATAATTGATACGATCACTGTACTTTAACTGCACCGAATATCAATCTACTAACGTGCTCCGCTTTGCCAAAGTTAGCGCTTGTAAGTTCACGTGGTCAATCTTGTCAAATCGAGCGCATTGGTCCGGGCCATGACCCGACGTTTCCTCCATCATACATCACGATGTGATGGACCTTTGTTTTTATTCCAAGTTTCTCCGAATCGGCGTACAGGGCCGAAAAGCAGCATATACAGGACTCGGCATAGCCGGTTCCTATGTGTGAGGTATTTGCGCGTGTGCTGTGCCATGTATGGTGTGGCGAGTAACAGACAGAACAGACACGAGGTGCTAGTAACGTGGATGCACTGCAACGCAACTAAGTCACCCAAGGATCACTGCCCTTCAGTTCTCCACAGCCATTTAGTAGCATGTTTTTTTTTTGCAACGTATACAAAGTACAGAACTATTTTTACTAGGGTGGCGCGGGCGCGAAAAAACCGGCGCATGATATGCGGGTCAAAGTATAATAATTAACACTTGGTTAAATTCATGTGGGTAGAATTTGCGTTGCTATCCCCTTGTCGCATCTCCGGACCCGGCATACCGCAACGAAGCGAGTGGAGACAAAAAGCCCTTGCCGAAAATATCATGCCTGCAGGGGTGTCGTTTATCGGATGCTACTAAGCTGCGTGTTATGCCTCTTTGCTTGGCCATGTATATACCGTGCCGGGCAGGATTGCGCGTGTTTTCCAACGTTGTGAATATACAGGTCGCATAGGGTCGGAGTTGCAAGTACTCGCCTTGGGTGATCCACCGCAGCCTCGACAAGTAGCCCGAACTAAAAGGACATGAATTGATACACACAGAAAATTAATGAATCACGTGGGACCAAAACAAGGCCGAGGCCGAGTGACCGAGTCCGAGACCAACGCAAAATGACGCAACACAAGTAACTTGGCAGTTACGGTTGGTTGCGGTTGGGAAGGTCTACAGAGACGTTGATCACTTCCGAGAGTTCTCTCATCCTCTGTGGTTCTTATACCCAAGACAACCTACCCAAGGACGACCCCCCTCTTTCTTAGTCAACATCCTCCCTTTTTGCAGAGCACTGCTTCGCGCGCCGTCAGGCTTTTTTTGGGTAACCATAGCTGAAAAAACACGGCTGGTCTGTGCCGTCTTCGTTCTAGGATCCATCATTGCGCACCGGGCTTTGATTGTTTTCCAGATTCAGCATCTGGGCAGCACCTTGAATGGCCTACACAGCTCTCTGATCCGCGATGTTGCGAAAAAAAATGATACCGACGTCTAAAAGCGCCGACGCAGAATACCTATGGAAGCAGACTCGTACGAAGATCGACGTTCGCGGGGTTGTGCATCGAATCTACCTCAAACACGAATGCGAAAAGCCGAGTGTCTGTGAGGGTGTGAGGTGGGTGGCGCGTTGGTTAGCACAAACTTGGTAAGAACTTTTTACGCGGTGGTAGAGTGACATTTGATCATCAACTTCCTCAAATTTGGCCTTTTATGTCCTACAGTACTGACAGAAAACACCACAATACCAGCTGATGTCTCGTGTCAAGCGACAACACGGGATACTCCCCCGTCTTACTCCCGTCCCCGATCTATCTAACCGGTTCATGAGATGAGGAGACTCAATAACAAGTCTCACTTGTTAGAGCTGAGCGCCGAGCACATTTCATTTTCGTTGTTATTATATTCTCCCTGACGCTAGCCTCCTTTGATTCATATTGCGATCGGAACGTAGCTGTTTTGTTTTGCTTCCCTTCAGTCATTGGTATCATACTTTGTTTGCGATAGTCGAGACAATTAGTAACGGAGCCCCCTTTACGGCCGTGTGATCAAATTTTGTTTTAGTGCGGGCACGGGCATGCCGTATTGTGAGAGGCCTCATGTGGAACAATTGTGATGTGCTCTAACCGTGCCGGTGTTGCCCAAACGCGTGTCGGATGGGGCGTAGACCAACTCACGGAGACGGTCGCACAAAGACATTCCCTTCACGTCCACTTACATATTTATGAGAACTCTATATCTTCCCCACAGACCGCCATCATCTCCTCTTTCCACCCCGTCTTTCTTATTCTCCCATGGGTAACTTTGTCTCCTTCCCTCGCTCACGTCAAACACCTCCACCTCTCCCGCGACGGCGAATAGAGACCAACGTTCAAACACCCGAGCCGTCTCCATCATCATCATCACCACCATGCACAGGGCGGTGCTCCTTGGCCTCTTCCCTTGTCACGCGTGCCGGTCAACTCGTGAAGGTCTTTCGGTGTCGTACCCGCCTCGCCGACGTCGAAGAGGGGATGTTACCCACCGGTGACCGGACGAAAGATACCGGAACTGTGACGGCACAGGGCATACCGCGTCCCGGCTCGTCCTCAAGGCGTCGTGCACTGCTCGTCGGTATTTCCTACAATGGCGAGCTCCTCAACGCGCATAAGGACGTTGACCGGTACCGCAACGTCCTACTAGGTATGTTGCACATTATCCTTACCTACCGTCGGGTCTTTTTACATTGTCTTTTTTGTTCCCAAGGCAAGTATGGATACCGGCCGGAGGACATCACAATACTCAAGGACGATAGCAAATCCCCGAACCACCTCCAGCCGACGCGAGATAACATCGTCAGTTCCCTTTTTGTTCTCCCCTGGCGTCGATGGCTCACTTGAGACGTTAGCTGCGCGAACTGCGGGACCTGGTAGCCGATGCAGCTGCCGGTGACCGGTTCACGTTCCTTTGTATGTCCCACTTTCAACACCTTCTTGAGTTGACTGATACGACGTTGGGCCGTCAGACTCGGGACACTGCAACCAGCAACCTTCCAAGGACCTCAATGAGGAGGACTTCCAAGATGACTGTACTTTGCACCCTTCTCTTCCAGTCCCGCTCGAGCGTTCATTGACTTTTTTTTTTGTTGGCAGACCTCATTACAATTGATAACGAAATTATCATCGATAATGTGAGTCTAGACAGCATCCAGTACCCACGGACGAGCGCTAAGTGGACCAATACAGGAACTTAATGACATCCTTGTCAAACCTCTACCTACGGGTTGTTCTTTATTTGTATGTCCGTTTCTCATCCCGGTCTCGGACTTTCCTGACCCTGCTATACAGGCGCTGCTCGACGCATGCCATTCCGGGACACATTTGGACCTCCCCCATTATTACAGCGATTCTGTGTACGTTCCATGGCGTTCCAAGGGTAGACGCCGCACAAATTCATTGCAGAACGTGACAGGTGTGCTTCTCTCGTTACCGAAGGTCCCATGACTCTGAAAAGTCCCATATCTCCAGTCCGCAGGAATGCAGGGTGTACGTTCTTTACGCTTACGTGACCCCAATGCGGGAGTAACCCATTCTTCTACTAGTCATCCAGGATCCTTTTCTTCCCGTTCCATCTGGGCACCCATCTTCCCCGTCTTTACCCATCTCCAGTGTCCTGGCGCAAAGCCGTTCTACGGGGCGGACCATACGCACCGTCCTACCCTTCTTCGTCAACATCCCGCTGAGCATCGATAAGCGTGTCGCACCACCCCCAATCGAGATCGGCGCACGACATGTACGCGATGATAATTTGCCGTCCTCGCCGCGATTCTGCGCTTCTCCCTTGTCGTGCAACGGTCGGTGCCCAACTGACCCCAACGCGGATACTGCAACCGTGGTACGTGTTCCTTTGTTGTGCTGCTTTTGGAATTATGCACCAAAAACGCATATACAGGTTTCATTGGCAGCGAGTTCCGATTATCAGCGGACTTGTGACAGCTCGTGGACGAAAATCGTGTGCAGTTTTCTCAGTAGGTATTCGTTGCATTCTTTCCCATAGCCCGCTTTAACGACCCACTCCTTTTAGAACAGAAGGCGAATCCATCGTACAAAGACGACCTCGTGGTTCACATCAAGTACGCCCTTTCTTTCTTCAGGGGTCTCTCTCTTGGCGGCTTTATACTGACCTGCGTCGCCTAGGGTCAAGGAAGAACGCGCCGATGATTACTCAGAGAAGGGGGCGAATCCCAGCAGCTATTCCGAAAAACCGTTGTTCACGGATGCTGAGGAGGTCGGCGAGGTGTGAGATGAACCACTTCCAAACACCGCTGGTACGTCCGCGACGATCTTTTTTCCATTTTTACGTAGATGACTGAACGCGGTACGTGTTTGGCTCAGCAGCCTTACTTTCCTCTGGTACGCCTTTTTCCTTTTGTTTTTTTTGGGCTGTGCTTGCCGAAGAGTGGCTGACACAAGTTTTTTTTAAATTAAAACAGAATTTTTTCTGGTTTTCTCTCGGCGATTCTGCTGCGCGTCATTGTCGTCAGAGACCACTATTTTATCAATGTGCAGTTTGACAAACAAACGACGTGCTTGAAGCGCGTTTCTCTTTCCGTCCTTTTTCACGATTTTATCTACTCATACGACACGCTTGCACGTTGCACTTTCATAAAATCTGTATTATAATACTTTTGGAACGCATTCGGTCGTTCCAGAACTCTTCTTTTTCGGGCATGGACTTTTACTTTTTGCATGGATTCCAAAATGAGCCCTATCATCGGATCGACTCGCGGCGTGTGCGGACTATATCTTACTTCCGGTTTCATGACCACCCATCCATCCCCCCCCTCCCGTGTACTACTATTAATGAATACTATCTCTGTTTCGGGGAGGGGCTGCCCCGATGAAATCTAAAATAAAATCAAAGTTGTAGTGCGATTCCATCGCATCGCATCACACAGGTCTTTGATGTCAGAACGAACGGATGGGACGGTTAAGCGCGGATCCCGCGCCGCGGTCGGTTTTTGGTGATCAGACTTCCCCCCCCAAGAACCAAATTTCATCTCAAAACTATGTCTTCGGACGGCTCCGAGACATGCGGAGGTGCGGAAACGATATTTTGTTGTACGGTATTAAACCTCGTTGCAACGGCAAAACAACATTGTATGGATTGGCAAAGTCCACCGTTTACGTAAAATCGATGGGGTGATGGAATCGTAGAAGAGGGAGATGGATGGATGGTTTACCGTCATCACCCGTTGATAAGAGAAGCGAGATTTTAGATCAAAAAACCAAAAAATTACTTCCGTGTTTCAAGTTTGGGCGAAAAAAGCGGAAAGTTGTGCAACAGTCCGGTTGTCCCTAACAAATAAAAAACATCTTTTTACCCCCTCCTCACCCCCTAACAACGCGCCGAGCTGGAAACTCTCATTTTTCCCCCCTTGAGGCCCTGTGATTATACACGCAACGTGTTGACTGAACCTTGTAAAACGGTCGGCATTGCAAAGCGGTGAACCCGCTCCACGATCGAGCGTGCCAACTTTTGGGTCCAAATATGTCACAACAGCCAAGCTCATCCCATCTCACGACCAACAACACTGACTCCTTTTGCACTAGTCGTGTTCAGGTCCCCAGAAATGGAACGGCCTCCGACGACTGATAGACACACACCCCTTTCCATGTGGCTATGCTTATAATTCTATTCTAATACAGTAGTCTTGGCGTTCCGCTCGTTACGACCCTTCCTGTGCAATTTGACCTTTCGCGGTTTATATATATCCCTCTAGTTGATCAGTGGCGCCCAAACAGTCATCTCATGGCACCCGTCTCCTTTGACCTCCCTCCTCGCAGCCCTTGGTCGAGCACTTCTCACCTTCCAAAGTGCAAAGCACTCCTGATAGGTATCAACTATACATGTCCCCCAGAAGATCTTGGCGATAGAGGTCCCCTTCGCCCATTGAAGGGCCCCGTGAACGACGTGAAGGCGTTCAAGGACACGTTAATCGGTAAGTCCACTTGGGCTCTCTCTTGCATTCCTTATGAATCGCGAAATCTGTTTATCCGTAGAGGCCTACGAATATCTTGATCAAGACATTTTCATGATGACGGACGAGGAAGATAACAAGGATACCCCACAGTGGCCCTCTCAGGCAAACATTGTGAGTTTTCTACCCTCACGGTTATGCCTGGAATTGACCGCCTCTTACTCACTGGGTGCGGTATCCAGTTACAGGCGATCGATAACTTTGTGCGCGGCGCATTACCTGGAGACTCTTTTGTGTTTTTCTGTGAGTTTCGACATCACCCTGTTCGCCGTCGTTGATCATATATCGTGTAGATGCTGGACATTCGGGTCAACAAGAGGCCATAGATGACCCCAATGAGGACGATGGTTTGGATGAATGTCCGTCTGAACCCATGCTCCGCCTTGTCTCACCCACTGATAAGTGAGCGCTACTCTAGACATCCTCGCATGTGATAATGAGATCGTCCTTGACAACGTGAGCGCTAGCCATTTCATCAGCTATTCCCATATTGAGTGCTCGCAGACCCTTCGTGCACGTCTTGTGGATCGGCTTCCTGTGGGCTCCCGCCTAATCGTACGGTCTTTATCTTGTGTGCTCTCAGCAGTAGACTAAATCCCCTTCCATAGGCCATCTTGGACGCCTGCCACTCGGGCACGCTTCTTGACTTGAACCACTACAAGTGTCACTGCTTCCTGAACAAACGTCGTGAAAGTATGCCCAAATCCCGTATTCCATCTTGGCCATCTCACGTTCATCAATCGTAAACAGCTTTCGTGGACTTGGAGAGGAAAAAGTCTGCGCCTCATTCAAGGAAGCTTCCACGACGTAGCCACAGCGAAGCCGAAGTGCCTTTCCGTCGCGTACGCCAGCTCAGCGTGTCTCAGCTCCCACGTGTTACTTTACAGCGCGCTGCTATGGTCACGCGCGCGGTCGTACGCATGAAGTTTCTCACCACGAACACGCCCACGGATACCGAAGAAGAGGCCTCACCGGTACTCAGCCCACGTCCACCCTGTGGCAGTCTATATTGCGCTTATGCTCGGGAGAAAGGTCCACTTGTGGTACAGTGTTCCTTACTTGTTTTTGATTGTCGTTCACCTACTTTCTGGTATAGATCTGCTTGTCAGCTTGCTCCGACGCTGAACGCACATGGGAGGACAGTAGCCGGAAAGGCAAAGGAATGACCGTGGTACGTGTTTTTCTGCGCTTTCAAATTAAATATAGTTTGGTAATCCCATTGTCTTCAAAGAAATTGATCAAGATTTTGAGTACGCTTTGTTTGGTAAATATTGTGGTGCCCTATTTACGCCATGTAGGGAAGAACCCATCCATCAAATTGGGTGATTTGAACCAACAGCTAAAGTAAGTCCTCGTAAGCTCTATCCGTCGATGTAACCAACGCTTCGATGTAGAAAAAGCCTGTACAAGCTAGCGTTCAAGCGTGTGCGGAAGGCCTGGAGTTCGTTCAACCGTTTCACCAGGGAGAGGCCGCCCGAGCAGAGGATGCAATTAGAGATCAGGTATAAAGCCATATTGCAATTCACGCCGCAGACGGCGCAGGTGCGTCTCCCGCATCTCTTGTTTCGGCCCGTTTTTGATGCTATGATCAATCGATTGCAGTTTGGGAGCCTCCAACCTTTGGTGAGTACTTTCTTTCTTGCCGCGAGTGTGACTGACTGGATGTTCCCCAACAGGACATGGACGAACAATTCCTTTCAAACGGCCTCGTCTGCCTTGGCCCCCCACTCGCTTGCGTCGCATTTCGCAACGTCAATGGCAAGACGTTGAAGTTCCTTTTTTCCCATCTCGGGCGTGATTCGAATACCCCCCCCATAGCCCGGTCCCTTGACCGTCGGGGCTGTTAATAGCGCGCGATTCGTACGCAGCCCGCTCCCGGACATCCTTTTCGTTGTTGTACTTTCAAGGACGAACGGAAAGATACCGTTCATGACAACCTCTGATGTTACGTATCGCGTGTCGTTGTTCACCATCTATCAGACGCGATGTATACCGCGCTTTTTTACTCATTTCGTTCTCTTAGTGGGCCCCCTTGCCATGGTGACATAGAATATTCTACAATATGATGGGGGCAATGAGTACGTCACTAGGACGCTGCCATGCCTCCGTTCAACCCGAATGTGTTATTGCTGATGGGTTCTGGGTGTGTCTTGTTCTAATTCTGATGTTCTTCTTTCGAAGCATAGTGTACTTGTTTCACACACACACAACATGACGGCTGGATGCTGTACAGTAGAGTTTTAGTGGTCACTCTGGTTTGACATGGATTTTGAAAATGAATACGCGCGTTGTTGGCATTGCGGATCACACGTAGGCTACAAGCCGCACAACGTGAGAGCTTGAGGTGTCGCGTGTGTGCTAAAGCGCGTTTTTTTTTTTTTTTTCATTTGAACTTCCATTGTTTGTTCACAGTATATATTGCACATGTGTTGGCTGAACCTTGTAAACATTTTCGTCACATTGCGCACCCCTTGTTGCACTGCAAGGCGGTGCTACAGGTTGTAGGGAATATATGAGGTGCCAAGTACTAGGTGCCAAGTAGGTGCCAAAAGTGCCAAAGCGTCAAATGGGCACCTATTAAGCCACGATTGGTTGGGGAAATTCACACACACCTTTCCGGTGCTTGTCCATCTCCGGCACCTCGTGATTCCACGATTCTATCTCTCACTCAAGGCAGGCAGCTAGTTTATTATTATTATTATTATTATTTTTCGAAATCCCAAGAATCAGCTTCGTCTAAATGAAAATATCAAAGGGCATGATTTTTTTTTCTTTCATGTGCAACTACTGTGGGTTTACAGATCGGGTTAGGGTGTGCTGGACATCGATTTCCAGTCTCTCTCTCTCCCCCCCTACACCCAACGTGCCACTTCCTCCCAGCAACAAAATGCTCTCTAATAAACTATATACTTCACCCCCAGGCCAACCTGAACCAAAACATTTTTGTGATGACGGACGAGGAAAAGCACAAGGGCAACCCTTCAATGAGGTGAAATATGGGTGAGTTATGATTCCCGCGATCGATAATAATCTCCACCTTGCTTTCATCGCTCGAGGCCGCTGGATGATCCCAATAAGGAAGACAGCTCTCCTTCCTCTTTTTTTTTTTTCGACGCGACCCAATTTATCGATTGAACTAACCACTTCATATATAATCGTCTTACTTCAAATCTTCCGGCGTGGCACATGGGCAAATGCTAACGTCGCAGAAGCCACACCTCGTTGAGGCTAATACAATCAACGCCCCAAGTTTGTTACTCCGACTCGGATCGCTTGTTATGCTCTCTCTCTCTCTTCCTCGTCATCATCGACACACACACACCATCCACGATGGACTCTGACTTTTGAAAACTCCGATTCAAGAGTCGTCGAACGTCCTGTCCACCTCGCGTAGGTTTCTTGATGAGACCGGATGTTACCGCCGCGGGTCTCCCCGCCCGCGTCCGAAGACGCAGTGGAATCCCCCCTTGCAGCCCCCATGACTGACTGACTTGCCATCCCCTTCCTGGGTACTTGGAATGTCGTGGGTGCAGGGGGGGTGTTGTGTACTTGGGATGCGGAGCGCGTAGCTCCGCGGCGTGGCATCACTG
This sequence comes from Lactifluus volemus, assembly GCA_022376515.1. Taxonomy (NCBI): domain Eukaryota; kingdom Fungi; phylum Basidiomycota; class Agaricomycetes; order Russulales; family Russulaceae; genus Lactifluus; species Lactifluus volemus. Next base: position 64,279 of record WTXI01000066.1, on the reverse strand, counting down.
CCCTCCTCTGCATAAAAAGATTCTCTCAGTTTCCCTTTATGTACCTTCTGCCTGGATGCTGTGTGGACGGGAAGGGACGCAGTTTGTGCTCAGAAGCAAGGATGATGAGGAGAACGAAGCTTTGAGGTAAGTAAGAATCGAGACATGGTTCAATGTTGTGCTGATGTCTGTTACCCGAGCGTCTGCTTGATGTATTCACAGTCTCATCTCCTCGCTTTTTTTTTATTGGTCGCGATCAAACTGTCATTTGTGCAGGCGGTGCACCCGGAGATTTGTGTCTTTTATTTTGTCTAACTTGGAAGTGGTTCAAAGCGTTACATTTGTCCCAAACTAGACAAGGTAAGGCCCGACTCTTGGAGTGGGTTATGATGCCACATTGTACTATCGTCATGACGTTTTCCCATGTCATACTTTTCAATGTCGATGTGGAAGAACCAGCCTTAGCTCTGACAAGTCTTCCCCCCTGCGCCACACTAATCAGAAAACCTTGGTGCGCACGAAGGATCTGAACCTGCTTTTTTCTCACAACTGATCCCTGAGACCGCATAATGAGAAACCGAATACGTGATCCAAAGCTGGCCCTTTGGGACTCGAACATGAATAGAACCGCAAGGACACGGTTTAAGTAGAACAACGGCAAATAACTTCGGCGCGACGCCGACCGCCCAGACACATTGTACTGATCAAAACACCACAAAAGCATCAAAAACTCCTTTGCGCCGTGTTGATGCATAATACACTAACAACTACTACTACTAGTTCACAAAGTCGTCGTGTGATCTCCAACGCGAAATTCGACCAGTTGCCCCCGCACACGCATCAGCAAGGACAGTCGGTGCTCAGGTCCACGCCGCGATGGACCAAATCTGTGTCACCCAAGTTCTGAATTGGCGTCCAGTAGGGGGACAGTCAGGATCGTCATCTCACCGGAATTCGATGCGATACTACCTACTGACCCTTGTCCAAGTTTGACTCGGAACGTTCTGTTCGGCTCATGGACCAAGTCACGGACCCCAAGAATGAATGAACAAGCTTTTCTCAGTCCAACCGTGGCAGATGCAATGCATAATTACAGGCTGCATACAGCTGCATACTAATTAATCGTCAACTAACATGTGATAATAAGATCACGTGTCAGCCATAAACTGAACTTCTAGACCCTTCAAGTTCGCGCGGGGCTTGGGGACCCACTACCCATTTCCACCCGCCTAACGGTACGACCGTGGAGGTACTAAACCAACTCCCACATAGGCTGGCAAGAGAGTTGCCAAAATGAGCAAGAAGGTATCCGCAGGGTTACAAGTTACAAGTTACGTGTAGGGACTGCGTGCCTGCGTCACTTTACTTTCTCTACTCGAAAAATGGCTGCAGTATTAGAGGATCGCCCGTTAGAGAATCGTCCATGTGGTTTCAGGCCTACTATAAATTCTCCCGTTTGGTTTCTGACGGCTCAGCTCACTCACCTCAGAAACCCCCTTCCAATGTCTCCCAGAAAATCTGAAAATACCGTCGACGAGGTGACACCTCTCCTCCAAGGTGGAGATCCACATGTTAGAGACACACCTCTGCCTGCAATGCAGATATTGGTTCTCCTCTTGTTGCAACTCGCTGAACCAATCACATCCCTTTCAATCTATCCCTACATCAATCAGGTATGCTTCTCTGCCAAATTCGTCAGCGTCTGCGCCCTAACGTTTGCTCAAGCTTGTGAGTGAACTTCCGGTCGTCGGCGGCGATGAGCGAAAGGTAGGATACTATGCAGGAATTATAGTATGTCTCATTCCTTTCCTCCAGCCGGGCGCCCACTGAACAATTTCATTTCATGATAGGTTTCCCTATTTTTCGCCGCCGAGGCGGTCACAATACTTCAATGGTGCCGTCTTTCCGACTCCATTGGGCGCAAACCTGTACTCCTATGCGGTCTTCTGGGCACACTCGTTTCGGTCATCCTGTTCGGCCTTTCCCGCTCATTCTTGGCGCTTGTCATTTGGTATGAATCCTAGGAACAGTAACGATTTCATCTGACTTCGTTATTACGTACCTAGTCGTTGCTTGCACGGCATGCTGAATGGAAATATTGGCGTGATGAAAAGTATGCTGGCGGAGCTTACAGACGAAACTAATATGGCCCGTGGATTCGCATTGATCCAAGTCACCTGGGCTGTCGGCGGTACCATAGGGTATTGAACATTGCTTACCACTGATCCATTGTCTGACGCATTCGATTCCCTAGGTCTCTTATAGGTGGAGTTTTAGCTCGGCCCCAAGATCGTTGGCCAGACGCCTTCTCGCACCCCTTCTGGGCCGAATTCCCGTACTTCTTGCCGTGTCTCGCATGTGCCGCCTATGCCCTCTTGTCATTTATCCTGGCTGCAGTCTTCTTGAAAGAGGTTGGCTCTCATCCCCAAGGGAGTGCTGTACATCTGTACTTATAAGTCATGTAGACAGTGAACTACAACCCTTCAACAACGAAGCTCAACTCCCAGGGAGGAAGATGTGAAGTTCTAGAGGGATCACTTGAGGATGAAGAGAAGCCGCTACCGCTCCGCTCCCTGTTCACAAGGCCAGTCTTGATATCAGTTACGAATTACGGCCATCATGGCCTCCTCGAAATGGCGGCCTCGACCCTTCTCCCGCTCATTTGGTCGACATCAGTCGAGTTCGGCGGACTCGATATGAGTCCCGTATCCATTGGTCTGTGGATGGCCGTATACGGGGTCCTGGATGGAATTCTTCAGTGTATCGCTTTCCCGTGCATCGTTGGGCATTTCGGTCCGCGGCGCGTCTTCATCACAAGTATCATCGCATTCGCCCCAATCTATCTCATGTTCCCCTTCGAGAACTTGATGTTACGCTCCGGTAGCAGCGTAAGCGTATTGTGGGTGCTTATCATGCTGCAGCTTGGGTCAATGTCTATCGCCAACATGGGCTTCGGTACGTGTTCGCCAAATTTCTATCTACTGTATGAACCATGCTGAAAGAGCGCTGTGAATTATAAGGTTCGATACTAATGTATGTATGCTCTGCTGCGCCCAACAAGGGATCTCTTGGTGCAACGAATGGTATCGCGCAGACGGTGGTCTCGATGCAGAGAACAGTAGGACCCGCAGCTGCTGCATCACTTTTCGCCTTTACAGTCAAAAACGACATCTTGGGTGGATATTTCACGTATACTGTACTGCTCGCCGCTGTGTGTGGAAGCTTGTGTGTTGCCGTACAGCTACCAAAGACCACATGGAAGTAAGATCGAATAATTATCTCATGTCGAGATCGGGGTCGCGATGCCAGGACAATTACAAATAGATTAGAACACTCGTTGTTGGACTTTAGTACTTCAGTTAGAGCCTTTATTAATCCTACCTAGTTACAGGTATGCTCACGTAAAGTAGATACTCTTTCTCGTCCTTCAAGTGAATACACATAGTTCTTGTGCTGACAGCACACGAGTGTCCTGAGATGATCTTGTCCCTTGGGACTTCACACACTCACTATATTGAGTATATCTCAGTTGAGTTGTTACGATACAAAAAATAACTGGACATTCTCCAACACTCTTGCCTTGGATTTCCAATGAGTTGCCGCCGGGGCCCATCTCCTACGACTCCGCTCAGGTCACAGACTCCGCGGGGGCAAATTACCTTGCTTGCAAGGTCTATTGGCGGGCCCGTGACTGCAGGAACCATCAAAAAGTTACGTAAGAAAATTTCCTTCTTTGGATTTTCCGACCTGTCTGTTCTACGCAACACTCCTCCTTTTGCATGATCTTTAGATTCGTGTGATCTCGGTCGTTCGATGTTGTGCTACCTTTAGCCCTCCGCTTTCTGCAGGTTTCTCCGTGGGTGAAACAGACCCGTTCTCTCTTCATTGTTTGCACGGAGTTGTACCACGTTGCTAGTCGGTGCAATATGAGCCATCCAGCCGTTCAAGTTCACGCAAGGGCCACAAGGTCCGGCGTGGCCCCTGGGCCACGCCGCACTCTCCCAGCCTCTCAATCGGGCAACCTGGATATGATTGTCCCACTGGCAACCGCAGCCTTTTCTGATCGATCATCTTGAAGGTGAAGACGCTATGGGCGCATTTTGGGCCATGGTCTCTGGGGAGTTTTCACTGGACACTTCCCAGACATCGAGTCACTCAGCCGTTCTGTAAATCTGCAACAATTGGAGCAGTTTGGACAGCTGCCTTTCCATGCACTCCCGAATGCCCCACAGATATACATTCTGAGCTGGGTTAGTGATGGCCTGTGGCAATGGTGAGTTAAAGTTAACATGGTAGTAATGTGGGGGATGAAACCTCGCACCTGTAATTGTTCATCAATAGTTTTCAGGGTAAAGGTCATGAGCTTCACACTGGGAAGAACAGCCAGCTTTTGTCTTCCGATTTTCTCGCCTTCATTGAGGTCATTACTGGACCAACATCTTCCACGCTGAATCACTCCTAGTGGATTTGGTACAAATAATAAAAGTCCTGTCTTCATACCTGTCAATACATCACACTACTTGCAACCTGCATAGTCCGCAAGCAAGGTGGCCGACGACAACGTCGGCATTTCCCTAGTGGGTCAAATACGGTGTTATAATGAGTGAAATATTTGTGCTGACAAAATTAGGTTAACCTTTAAAGTTTTCGCGGGCACTGGCAGTGTCTTGTGCTGGGCCAGCCCAGCAAACTCTTATGCCATCCGAGGGGCTGTCATCCAACTGCCAGTGCCGCTCAAACTGCTTGTCGGAGTGTCAACTCTCTTCTCAAAGTCGAGGCACATAAGGCCATGCCAGCGTGTACCGCAGCGATCGTGTGTAGAACGACCCCATGCACCCCCATTTGTTCCGTGCGGCGGAGCCAGTGCCGACTAATACCTTTTCTGATACTCCGTATGATCAGCCCATCTCCGAGTCATGGCTTCGCAGAGTGGCGACCTAGACTCAGGATTCTTCTTGCGCTCCTCGATATACGATGCCCAGTCTGAACGCAGATGTTCGTCGCCGCACGTTCCTCCTGCAAGGCCGAGGACATGGTATGCCCACATCCCAGGTATATTGCGGACGGTAACACACATATCTCACCTTTGACTATCTCCACAACATCTGAAATGACATCATGGAACCAGTTACTCTCCCGCACTCGACACCATTAGATAGCGCAAACCATGGCCGCGTCAACAAGAATCTGGAATATCGCAATATTAATGAATGCCAGGTCGAACCGCAGAACCACTGTAAGTTGATCACAGATGCTCGAAATCGTCGTTGCAGCAATCGAGTGTACCCAAAGCGGTGTATCAATATATCAATGCTAATTCTGTACCCTTGTTCTGACCCCGCGTGTCCTGCTCTCGACTTATTATTTGAACCCGTTCTACTTTCTGTCGATAGCTACAGCCTGAGTACGCTGTTCGTGCACACCACGTGATCAAGGACTTTCGCATATTGCGCTTGAATACGTTGAATTGTTGTGAAAGGTGCCAAAAGTGAAGGGATGAGAGTGGTAGAGGATGTGCATATATACCCTTACTTCACTGTATATGATATCTACGGCCATAGGACTCTGAAAGCACCGCATCCCGTCCGATCTGCGCAGTTAACCAGAGTGCCGCCTAGTTAGTACCACGGTGGGGGACCACGCGGGAATCCTGGGTGCCGTGGTTCTTTCCATTTCGAATTTTCTTTTTCTCACTGGCATGCCTTTCAAAACAACAAGATCCTTTTTGGAAGACGGTGATTTTGTTGTAAAATGAAAGACAAAAAAAAGGTTTGTTAATTGAGAGGGGCGCGGACGACATCGCTACCAATTTCAACATGGGCTCTAGTTCCAAAACGACAAGGCAACCTCTTTTCCTTTCACTGCAGAGAGCCTCTCAAGCATTACTGGTCTGCTGAGCCACTATGTGGGCTGAGCGTGAACCTTGTCGAGTGGGCTGGACAAGGAAGCACAAGCACTACCGTACTGGTAAACGGTGGTACCCCATCCACTGGTAAGACCCCATCGATGTACAATATATATTCCTGATTTTAATGTTCTGTCTAATGCCTCAGTTGTATCACTGTGGGCAGCATGGGGACGTTGCCTTTGTTTTCCCCAAATGAAACACTGAAAGAGCCCCCAAAAATTGATCAAATGAGCTTACAGGTCTTTCTTGCGAAGCTGATCCCATGCCCCAGATATGTCCTGCACGATGCCATTACTAGCAAACTGGGGGGTCCACTAGCAACATACCCTGCGGTGGCCCCAAATAAAGCTTATAGGATAAATGCAAGTTTCTAAGGTGGTACTGTACTACATGTGAGTCACCAATGAAGTAAAATAATACACGGAGCAAACAAACAAAGCAGGGGTGGCAGTGAACATATATACGTATACAAATAACGGGTGTAAGAGGTGAGGCCTGTATATTGTTTCTTTTTTCAAAGCCTGCCCTTGATGAGTGGTGGCACATCCGTACGCCACGACAACGTTCCAGCGCCAAACGCAGCGTCTTGCGCCTCACGCACAGTCCTCACAAACACGAACTGAGTCCGCGTACGCACCTCCTTTGGTACATCGTGCTAGACGTCCTTTCTATTCGCCCACGGCAGGATCACCCTACTCGCGCCTGCTCGGTGTGATCCTAACACCTTCTCCTTGATACCCAGGGCTTGCCAAAAGGTGCGCAGAAATGACGCCGTTGGGGTCCAGAATGGCTGACTGGAGAAACGAGCTCATAACAGCGTACTTGCGGTTCGTGACATCTTGTTTTCGTGCCCGAAGATAAGGCCAAAAGTTTATCATAAGCGCAGAATTTCCACACTGCTAAAATATATGAGACAGGCGTTGCCCATAAACGCACAGAGAGAGCTTGTAATAGGCCGAGGAGTAGACTGTTGAAGTATATGCGTTTACTAGTAACTTGAATCAGTCTCATAACGAACCTAGAATCGACTTAAAACTCCGAGTCACCACTGGCAGCGCCAGGGCCACTGACAGTCCGCGGCACATCAACATACAGTAGGGCATCATTCCGCTGATAAATGGTTCCGAGGTCCTCAGTGTTGCGTTCAGGTGGGCCCGAGCTCTATCCATCAGCCCCTACTACTACTACATGGGCAGAGGTGAGAGTGAGAAGGCCTCACGTAGTAGGAATTGAAGTTATGGACTCGGACGGGCCAGGTTCCTTTCAGTGTGACATTGAGTCTTCGATCTGTACGCGCCGTGTCAGTGTCTGTCCTCAGACTAACGAAATGCTTACGAAATCCATTCTCCTGTGATACACCATCCAAGCTCCAGGTTGATTAAGAAATTGCAAGTTGGCCGCTGCACCAAAGTCACCGTGGGAACTAATGTGCCACCGGAGCCACATGATCAGTAATCCGCGCAATTTATTCCCGCCTACCCGTGCTGGACCACAGGTGTACCAACAAGTTCGCCTCCTCTGTTCGACCTATATCGCGTCAGTATGCAACAATTTTTTAACACAAGTAGCTATAAGTTAATGTGAATCTTCGAACTATGCAATGCAGGTGCTATATCACAGCAGAGTTATATGCAGCTCCTCAACCCGACTCGAAGATGACGGCGGGCAGATCTTTGGAGGGCGACGAGACACGAATAGATCTCGTAAAGCATCTGATACTCACATTAGAATGGGGCCAGAGACACGGCGTGTGCAGCTGGTCCATACCAGGATTAGATGGCTCGGAGGTGATTTCGGGGCACGCACAAAAGGAATGCCAGTACATCCGGTGGGTATCCAGTCACAGTGAAGCACCGGGAGACTGAACAATGTTTTCGTCTAGGGTCAAAGGCAGCCAATTCCACGTGGTATAAGGTATTAAACCCAGGAGTCTGTGTATGGTGATTGATGCATGAGTAGAAGGAGAGAATCAAGCTGAAATGTGTTACTGTAGAGGGTGCCTTTGAAGATACGAGAACCTCGGTGCGTTCACAATGAGTAAGAGCAGTTTCATTAGGGCGACATTAGGCGACATGTTCTGACTTGCGATATGTTCTGCGTTCAAGTTGATTCCGCGGGGTCATCGCCAGGTAGAGACCTCGGCCGATGTTCGACCAACAAGAATTAACTTGGACACTGGCAATGTCCAGAGACAGTCCACGCTGGGTTGTGCCACAAGTTTGGCAATTTGTCATAACCAGGTGCTAGTAGAACTCTTCAGAAGAGACGCGGAACTCGCGGCGGGCCATGACATTGAGCGGTGAGATCGTCAGACCATCGCTGTCAACCCATTACCTGAGTGGCTCCATATGTATCGAACCTTGAATTAACCTCTAAGCGATTTACGTTGGGTTTACGGCGTTTTGGATTGACATTCGCGAACTAGAAAGGTTAGATAGAGTCCGTTCGGGCACACTTTCAGTTTGGACCGAAATTTGTGAGATTGATGGTAACTTCGGTGACCGGTCCGGGGCCATCCGTCCTAACTGATTGAGGCTATCGCGAGCCTTTTAGGGCTTGGGAAACCGTGCCTAATTCTAGTGCAAATATGGTTCTCTGGCCCCTGACCGGTCACCGAAGTTACCATCAATTTCGCAAATTTCGGTCCAAAATCGTGCCCGAACGAACTCTGATATACCCCTCGGGTGTGTTACTATGAGACAACCACCGCTTGTGAGGTGAGGCATTTTATTTTCGTATTGTATTCACCAGACGCTACTGTATTACCTTCGCCACGTACATGGTACCCGATTGTTGAGCCTTTCCTGGATCGAAGTCATGCATTCCCTCCTTTCCTTTTGCAGGACAGTGCAAAGATCCCTCATAGCCGTGCCCCCGTTGTATAAATGCCCCAGGCTCCCGAACTTGTCCTTTTATTTTCTCTCCTTGTTGGCTTGGTGCAATCATGCGGCCCCTCTCCCTCGTTGGTTTCCTTGCCGTTCTATCAGCAAGCGTCCAAGCTCAGGCTACCATTGGCCCCGTTTCTGCTCTTCACATTGTCAACGCTCCGATAGCTCCAGACGGGTACCTTCGCCAGTAAATCACCTGTCATTGCTACTATTACAGATGTCATTGACCGTCGCCCTGTATGCAGCGCTACCCTTGTCAATGGTCAATTCCCTGGTCCATTAATCAAAGCAAAAAAGGTAGATCTCTCAGAATAGTCCCTATGTCTGGCTTTTAATAAGTCACATCCAGGGCGACAACTTTGAGCTCAACGTCATCAATCATTTGCAAGATTCATCGTTGGATCTTGAAACTTCTATTGTAAAGTTATCTTTTCACGTCATCAGAATCCAGTTGTTTATGCTCTGCAGCATTGGCACGGTATCTTCCAAAGGACAACCAATTACCTAGATGGCGCTGCCTTCGTCACCCAGTGCCCTATTATACCGAAAGAAAGCTTCCTCTATAAGTTCAATGCACGGGAGCAAACGGTACTGCACCTTGCTATTTTCACCACTTCTGACTCTGTCATGTACGTCTTGCATCACAGGGTACATATTGGTATCACAGTCATTTCAAGGCTCAATATTGTGACGGATTGCGTGGACCTCTTGTCATTTACGATCCGAATGACCCTCACAAAGATCAATATGACATTGATGACGGTGAGTTAGATGTAAGGGTTTAAGTGGGCCATAAATAAACTCACTTCGCTCAGCGAGTACTGTTATTACACTTGCGGACTGGTATCACTACAGTTCCTTAGAGGCGCCGCTGGATCCGTGAGTGTTTATGCCTTCCTTGATTCGGACGTCCAGGCTGGACATTCTCCAAGAGAGTTCAACTCCACCTTAATAACGGAAAGGGCCATTATATGGGTGGTCCTATCGTCGACTTTGCTGTGGTGAATGTTATACGGGGCCAACGGTTAGTGTTGCAATTCAGCGTTGTACCGAATGAAAGCTTGACGTGCGGTAACAATAACAGCTACCGACTCCGCATCGTCTCTATCTCTTGCGATCCTGGTTTTGTCTTCTCAATCGACAGCCATCAACTTACCATCATAGAGGTTGACGGTAACAATGTTCAGCCCCTGGTCGTCGATTCTCTTGAGATCCTTGCTGGTAAGTAGATCTAAGGCGATTTTTTACAATGCTAAGTACGATGAATGTCTTAAACAGGTCAACGTTATTCGGTTGTTGTAAGTTGATTTTAATGCTCAAACAAGTTCCTTACGCCTTAGCGTTTCTTAGCTCGCTGCGAACCAAGAAATTGACAATTACTGTATATTATTCACAGTTCGCTGACATTCCGTGATCTGACTTTAACGTGCGCAGGGATTCGTGCACTTCCCGATATGATGATGATGATGAACCAGATGATGAACCAGAGCTTCACTGATTTCACTAACCTGGCCATTCTTCGCTACGTCGGGGCATCCCCCCAGAGCCCATCGAACGACCCCACTGTGAACATTCCTATGAGTATGCTACCGCTCAATGAGAAAGACCTTCATGTATGCTACATGTACCTCTTCTTCCCTTATGAAGCTAACGACTTGACTTACTGTATAGCCACTCGACGTGAAAGTAGATCCTGTTGTAAGCTTGTATTGTCTGTTTCAGTCATTCATCATGATATCATTTAATCTAGCCCGGTCAACCCTTCCCTGGTGGTGCTGACATCAATATCAATCTCAACGTCACACTCGTAAGCGCCACTTTCTAGGCGAGGTACATGTCATTAACACACTCCGAGAGCGATGACTTTACCGAATTTCTCATAAATGGGTTTACCTTCGATGCTCCTATTGTCCCGGTGTTGCTCCAAATACTGAATGGGCAAAAGCGTCCGATCTTGTCCCTAAAGGAAGCATCTACGGTCTTGAAGGTAATAAAAGCGTAGAAATTACGATTCCCGGAGGTGTTCCTGGTGGACCGGTGAGTGCCAAAGGCTTTGTGGTTATCGTGGGATATTGACTGTTGTTATCCACAAGCATCCTATCCACTTACACGGTCACTCATTCCACGTTGTCCGCAGCGCCGGTAGTTCGACCTACAACTTCGACAATCCTGTGATCCGTGATGTTGTGAGCATCGGTGATCAGGGAGATAATGTGACGATTCGTTTCTTCACTGACAACCCTGGTCCCTGGTTCCTTCACTGCCACATGGACTGGCACTTGAAGAAGTGAGTTGGAGCTTTTTCTCCTAGTGAGACGGTAGATTGTCAACGTACTGACGCGTTCACATCACAGGGGCTTCGCTGTGGTATTTGCTGAGGATGTCCCTGAGGTTTCGACGAAGGATATTGTGAATGGTACGTCCCAGTACAATCTATCTGTGTACCTGAACGCTCATGGATACGTGATTGTCCTATCCAGACCAATGGAGGGACCTTTGCCCGGCGTACGATAAGTTTGTCAACGCGAACGATCCTCGTCCTCATCATCGCCATGCTCTGAAGACACATAAAGATAAAGATTAAGACTTATTCTTTCCTTTCGTTCTTTACATCCCGACCCGAGTCATTCATTCGCTCCTCCACTCCCTTGATTTCTTCTCTTGCTACCAAAGCCTTCTAGTACCTCCTTTTAGCTCTTGCAATAAAAATGTGTCCCACACTTTTTTCGCCTCGCATTTCGAAGTATACTCGATTATCTTCGCTCCAGTTACTTTCTCCCTCATCTCCAAGTTCCACCCGCGTCTTGAAATACTGTGCGGAAACATGGAACTCAGAGGGAGTGACCGGGAATGGGCCGTTTTGGCCTGATCAGGCGCGGCAGGGTAGGAGGCTGTTAGGTTTCGTAACCCCGTTCAATTTCGTTGCTATCTCAGTACTAGTAGCAGGAGCCACGACGGATTGTGCTATGTCACATCAAAATGTAATGAAACACCTCAAGCCGAGATGACACAGGCCCGAGCTCTATCCATCCCCACTACTACTACGGCTACTACTACTTGACTACTTGGACAGAGGTGGGAAGACTTTGCATGGTAGGAATTGCAGTTGTGGAGCTGGCCCATTTAGACGTGTATCAAAAACGCTAATGATATCCAAATAATCATATCCAGAACTTGACACTTATACACGATAGTCAGCAGGAGAGAGCAAAGAACTGCGGCGAGAAAGTTGGAATAGCTAGATTCATCCATGATTGAAGAACGGGTGATGGCGAAGCTGGTAGGCATAACAGTCGTAGGGTGTACGTAAATACATCGCAAGGAAATGACACCGTGCTCGAAACGCGAAATCACGATGGTCAACATGTATGGAGAGACAAATTATACTTAGAGAATTTGAGGAAGGGCACGTGATAGTCGTCAAGAATGCATAAGCCAGTATTGGGCCGCTTTGTTGCGATCTCATCAATGACTAAAATCTGGTGGTCATCATGAACAGGAGGGTAAGCGGGTGTTATGGTGTGAGCGAGATTAAGATATGTCGAGACATACTTCGATGCATCAATTAGCTCCATCTCTGCGGCGTCCACACGCTAGTAGTGTCCCAGAGGTATATAGAAAATCGAAGATCCACCAAGCGAAGGCTCACGGGATGGCCCGATACGTGTCGTTCATTGAGAAATGTGAAAAATGGGGGCATATCATCATGTCCTCCAGAATATCCAACCTCCTCAAGGCTCGGAAGGAGCTCCAGTGGTGGCTCTCCATCGTCAGATGGTAAGGCACCGAAGATTTTGCTGACGAGATCACCTTGAACATGAATGGTCTTCGCGTTGGTGAACGGCCTAAGGAGCTCACGCCACTGTCTTCGGTCGACATTGTTGTGCCATTCTGATGATTGATCGTGCTCTTCGTAGCTGAATGTGACTTGCTCGACAATAGAAAGTACGGGTGAAAGTGTACCAAAGAATTGCGCTGCGGACGCGACTTGCCAGTCGAGATGTCGGCACATGATCCGTAATACCAAGGGAGTTTTCCACGTCCAAGGGGCCGCAATTAGTGAAACGGCAAGCGCACCGAAAGTTACCTGGACAGCGCTTAATGTGAGGCTCTCGGATGTTTGTATGAACTGTAAGAGGCGGGGAACGGTAAAGGAGAGCTGATTAAAAAGATGGATACGAAGGACGTTGAGGGAAGGGGCGCTGATCGGAGCAACAAGGGCTTCCAAATAGGCGCTCACGCCATTGAACTCAAATTCGTGTAGGTTAGGAAGTGTGACTTGGATCATGTCCGGGGTCTGGCGCAACTGCCTTTCAACACCATGGTTGGGGATAGGGGATTTAAGTCCAATGGCCAGTATCTCGAGCTGGAGCATAAGCGAAAGCCGGGTAAGAATATAGCTTGGAGGGAAATTGGCCGATGTTGGGATATTTTCAAGCACGAGAGTGACGAGTCCCGCGGCAGAAGTGGCAAGTAAGGGTGACCCAATTGGAAGGGAAGCTGTCCATAGTCTGAGATGGCATAGATTGGGGGCTTGAAACGCCACAGGAAGGGCCACTTCAGTCAAAGAAAATATATACATGCGTTCCAGAATTGGGAATTGACCATCCATAGCTGTGACGAACTTCCCCACATTTGGCATCCGAAAGTAAATGTGACGCACGCGGTCACGATGAGAAAGTGCGAGTAATATACCCGATTCATCCTCTGCTGTTATCTCTTGATCCATAGCGTCATAACAGATGGCGAGTGGTAGAGGTGGTGAATCTGCAAGCATGTCCGCTACGGGCACACCATTGGTGCAGTAGAGATGAAGGTCGAGTCGGGATGGTGATTCAAGAATAAGATTTCGCCACAGCTGACAAACATGTGCCAGTTTGTACCACCAACGTTGGCGGTGCCAAGCAATCACTGGCAGGTACCTCCCAGTGCCATCGCGATATTCGACCGATTCTGCCAGCCGATAGAGATGAAATATATGGAGAAGCACATCGTTGTTGAGTATATGGATAGGTGAGTGTCGTCTATTGCTGTTGAGCCCTATTAATTTGCAAGTTTGTAAACAGATCGGGACACAAATCATGATTTGGATCTGCTTACATTGGCCGAGCCTTCTGATGAGGGGAGGATAAATTATGGTAGAGCAGCAACCAGGCATTTTCGGGGAGGTGAGTAATAACGTGGGTGCGATCAAAGAGTGTACAGCAAAGTGTAGGCCTCCAAGTCTTGAACGTCCGATGCCTCTGGCCCGTGGCGGTGGCGGCGTCTTTGGGCGCTGACCTATATCCAGAATCGGAAGTCGACACTGACGTCCATCTTCCTCGTCATCATCATCGTCGCCGTCATCACCTCATTATAAGCCACACCTACCTTTATACCGTATGCGCGCAGACAGGTCAATACATTACCACCTTCAAAACACTTCAAGCGCTTTTCACCAATGCCACGTCACGAACACATGCCACACAAAGTGCTACGAACACTAAGGACGTACAGCCCTGCTAGATGGACGTTTTTGATGTGCGTTGTTTCTTCTCCCAATCGGGATAGCCAAGTGCGCAACTTGCCCAGGATTTGGCGCGCCAGAGGTCGTACCGGATCAAATTCGATCTTGTTTCATACTAGCTTGACGTCTTCGCTCCGTACTGCCATGGCGTCCCGCCCCGCCCGCACCCACGAATGCAAATGAACAGACACCACAGACAGAAGAGTGCTGGATAAGCTATGAGATATCGTGTTCAAGGGCAGGTAGAGTGTGGACAACGGTCGCTGGCTGCAGTGATCCCCGTACGTACCACAAGTCAAATCATGATATATCTGGGGTTCATCGTTCACAATCCTCCCACCCACTCCCCCTTTCTTATTCCTCAGACGACCCTTCTCATCCAAGAAAGAGTACTAACGTGATACCATGGTATTTGAGGCACCCGTACGAATCATGGTGCTGCCACCCACCGCGTACCCACGGGTCATAGCTGCAAGTCGAGATGTCGAATCGCAGTGGCTGTGGTGGCTGCAACGGACTTTTGGTCCTGCCGGTATCTCTACTACATTCTCTACTAACATTTTGTGTACTTCGCGCGCGACTTGTTCCATCGATCTGTGGATGGCCGGATATTGGACCCTTCCGCGCATCGTTGGGCGCTTCGATCCGCGACGCGTCTTCATCACAAGTATCACCGCATTCGTCCCAATCTGTCTCATGTTCCCCTTCGAGAACTTGACGCTACTACGCTCCGGTAGCGGCGTGAGCGCATTGTGGGTGCTTATCATGCTGCAGCTCGGGTCAATGTCTATCTCCAACATGGGCTTCAGTACGTGTTCGTCAAACTTCTATCTACTACATGAACCATACTGAAAGAGCGCTGTAAATTGTAAGGTTCAGTACTCGTGTACTAGTAAGTATGCTCTGCTGCGCCCAACAAGCGATCTCTTGGTGCGACGAACGGTCTCCCGCAGACGGTAGTCTTGATCCGAACAACAGTGAGTCGCGTCACGTTTCGCCTTTTCAGTCAAAACGCCATCTTGGGTGGATATTTCACGTATATTACACTGCTCGCCGCTGTATGTGGTAGCTCGTGCTTTGCTGTACAGCTTCCAAAGACCACATGGAAGTAGGTGAAAAGGCGGATTGAATAACTTGAAAAGATATGTCACGACGTATTTTGACCTTTTGTTATCTCAGTCGAGTTGTACAATGCAAAATAAATGACATTCTCGTCCTGGATTTTCAATGAGTTGCTGGTACCCATCTCCTACGACTCCGTTGAGGGCACAGACTTCGCGGGGACGAATAATCGGTCTCATAACAAACCTAGAATCGACCCGACTCGTAATCCCAACTCCGAGTCTCCACTGGCAGTCTAGGGTACCGAGTCCTCAGTGCTGCGTTCAGGTGGCCCGGGCTCTATCCATCTGTGTGCATCAGCCCCTAAGACTACTACCTGGACAGAGGTTCGCGTAGTGGGAATTGTGAATTGAAGTTATGAGCTGGCCCATTTTAGGCGTGTATCAAAACGCTGTGATCTCCAAATCCAATCATATCCAGTATACACGATGGTCAGCAGGAGAGAGCAAAGAACTACGGTGAGAAAGTCGGAATCGCTAGATCTGTCTATGGTCGAAGGAGGGGTGATGGCGAAGATGGTAGGTACAACATTCATAGAGTGTACGCAAAGAAATGATACCGTGCTTGAAATGCGAAATAACACGGCCAACATGTATGCAGAGACAAATCTTACTAAAAGATCTGAGGAAGGTAGTCATCAAGATGCTGACGATCTCCGAGTAATCACATTGACTAGGATCCTGACGGTCGTCATGAACAGGAGAATAGATGCGAGTGTGAGCGCGACTAAGATATGGATAGTTGTGTCGAGACGTACTTTGATCCACCAATGAGCTCCATTCAAGTTGTTGCAGCGCTCACGCGTACAGGTCCACAGGCTCATCGAAGATCGAACGCTCCACCAAGCGTAGGCTGACAGGATGGCCTGCTACTTGTCGTTCATTGAGAAATGCGGTAATTGCGTCCCGAGCATCGCTTTCTCCAGAATATCCAACCTCCTCAAGGTTTGGAAGGAGCTCCAGTGGTGGCTCTCCGTCGTCAGATGGAAAGGAACGGAATATTTTGCTGGCGAGACCATGGTGTACATGAATGGTCTTCGCGTTGGTGAACGGCCTAAGAAGTTCACGCCACAGTCTTTGGTCGACATTGTTGTGCCATTCTGATGAATATTTGTGCTCTTCGTAGCTGAATGTGACTTGCTCGACAATAGAAAGTACGGGTGAAAGTGTACCAATGAATTGCAATGCAGACTCAACCTGCCTGTCGAGATGTCCGCACGTGATCCGCATAGCCAAGGGAGTTTTCCACGCCCAAGGGACAGCATATATAGAAACTGCAAGCGCACCGAAAAATACCTGGACAGCGCTGAATGTGAGGTTCTCGGACGTTTGCATGAACTGCAAGAGGTTTGGAAAAGTAAAGGGGGACTGATTAAACAGTTTGACATGAAGCATGTTGAGAGAAGGGGCGCTGATCCAAGCAACAAGGCCTTCCAAATAGGCGCTCACGCCATTGAACTCAAATTTGCGTAGGTTAGGAAGTGTGACTTGGGTTACGTCCGGGGTCTGACGCAACAGCCTTTCAACATCATGGTTGGGGATAGGGGATTTAAATCCAATGGTCAGTATCTCAAGCTGGATCATAAGCGAAAGCCGGGTAAGGATATAACTTGGAGGAAAATAAGCGGATGCTGGGATATGCATAAGCTCGAGAGTGACTAGTCCTGCTGCAGTAGTGGCGAGTAATGGCGATCCAATTGGAAGGGAAGCCTCACACATTCTGAGATGACATAGATTGGGGGCTTGAAACCTTGCTTGAAACGTGGAAGGAAGGACAACTTCTGTAAGAGAATAGATATACAGGCGTTCCAGAATTGGGAATTGATTATCCATAGCTGTGATGATCTTCCCCATATTTGGGAGGTTCCAAAAGTGAATGTGACGCACGCGATCACGGTGCGAAAGGGCGAGCAATATACCCGATTCATCTTCTGCTGTTATCTCCGGTTCAGTGTCATAACAGATGGTGAGTGGTAGAGGTGGTGAATGGGCGAGCATGTCCGCTACAGGCACACCATTGGCGCAGAAGAGGTGAAGGTTGAGTAGGGATGGTGATCCAAGAATAAGATCTCGCCACAGTTGACAAACATGTGCAAGTTTGTACCACCAACGTTGACGGGACCATTTTAAGTGCCAGAAGCCGTTCTCCAATTCATATTCGTCCGGTTCTGCCAGCCGATAGAGATGAAATATATGGAGAAGGACATCATTGTTGAGTATATGGATAGGTGAGTGTCGTCTATTGCTGTTGAGCCCTATTAATTTGCAAGTTTATGAACAGATCGGGACACACAGATCATGATTTGGATCTGCTTACATCGGCCGAGCCTTCGAGAATAAATTATGGTAGAGCAGCAACCAGGCATTTTATGGGGGGTGAGTAATGACGTGAGTGCAATTGAAGAGTGTGCGGCAGCCTGAGTGTGTAGGCCTCTGATGCCTCATTCCTGTGGCGGCAACGGCGTCCTTGGGCAAGGTGGGCGCTGACCTATATCCAGAATTGGTCCACCTGCCTCGTCATCATCATCTTCGCCGCCGTCACCTCATCATGAGCCACACCTCCTTTTCATCACTTATCACACACACCTACAGTTATATTCGTACAGTATGCGCGCAGACGGGTCTTACCACCTCCAAACACTTCAAGCGCTGTCTACAAACGCCACGTCACGAACACGTGCCTCACAAAGCGCCCACGAATAGTATGCTAGATGGACAATTTTTTTTCGGCGTCCGTTGTTTCTTCTCCCAACGATAACCAGCGAAAACAGCCAAGTGCGCAACTTGCCAGGGTTTGGCACGCGAGCCTGAGAGGTCGGAAAGGGATCAAATATGATCTTGTTTCATGTGGAAAGCGGTGATCCCCGTATGTACCACAAGCCAAATCATGATATATTGATATACCTGGGGTTCATCGTTCATAACATCCCAGCCCGCCTCCCGCTTTCTTATTCTTCGCGACGACCCTTCTTAACCGAGAAGCAATACAAGAATTATAACATGATACCATAGTATTTGAGAGCAACGCGTACGAATCATGGTTCTGCCACCCACCGCATACCCACTACTTCAACCTGGCACTCCAAGTCAAGAGGCTACTTGACTCGGAGCCTGCTGCCTATTTCTAGTGTGCGTTATGGGTCATAGCTGCCAGTCGAGATGCCGAATCGCAGTGTCTATGATGGCTGCAACAACCCTTTGGTCCAGCCGGCATTCTCTACTACATTTTGTGTACTTCGCGCGCGAGTTGTTCCATTGGTCTGTGGATGACCGGATATTGGGCCCTGAATGAAATTCCTCAGTATATCGCCTTCCCGCGCATCGTTGGCGTTTCGGTCCGCGGCGCATCTTCATCACAAGTATCATCGCATTCGTTCCAATCTATCTCATGTTCCCCTTCGAGAACTTGACGCCACTACGCTGTAGCGGCGTAAGCGCATTATGGGTGCTTATTTATCATGCTGCAGCTCGGGTCAATATCTATCTCCAACATGGGCTTCGGTACGTGTTCACCAAATTTCTATCTATGAAACATGCTGAAAGAGCGCTATGTACAGTACGTATGCTCTGCTGCTCCCAACAAGCTCTTGGTGCGACGAATGGTCTCCCGCAGACGGTGGTCCCGATCCAAGGAACAGTGGGACACGCTGCTGCTGCGTCACTTTTCGCCTTAACAAAACATGGAAGTACGTGGATCGAATAACTTTGAAAAGATAGGCCACCGACCTTGTATTATCTCAGTCGAGTCGAACAATGCAAAAAAAAAGAAAAACGACATTCTTCACTATTCTCGAATGAGTTGCTGGTGCCCATTTCTTACGACTCCTCGGGGACGAATAATCAGTCTCATACTGTGATGAACCTTGGTCGCCACTGGCAACGCCCCTGATTTGTAACTTCCATTTAAACCTGTCACGTGATAAGGGGTCAATTGAATGGATGGAGTCGATGGACGAACAAATCCCACATACAGTACTAACTAGTACAGTACAATATAGGTAGTCGGGGTCATGGCCTTGAAGAATCCAATTATTTTCCCCCTTAATTTCGCTCCATCATTATCGGGTCACGCTCATAATCTTATAGCACCGCCCTGTGGTGAATACCAAGAGGCCTTCTATGATTATCCTTTTTTACATCAGTGTTCCAGGAACAGGTTATGTGGGCGCAAAGTTCGGTATTATTGAAGATGTCTCCCATATATAAACACCAATTCATTACCCACCTCTCGTTTGACCTTCTCCTCCGAGTCCCGCCATGTCGACCGCCCCCGCGCCCCCCCTCAAGAAACAGCGGCTCATTGCTCTTGCCGTTTCCTTGGTTTCGTGTATCATCGGCGGCTCCATCGGTCTGAATGCCCTGATAAAGTTTGTGTCTTATCTTTCTTTCGTTCCTCACCACATAATATACAAGTTAATATAATCCCTCTATCTAGGTCGAACCAGGCACAGATAGATATTCAAGCAAAGGTTCCCTCTGGCGTGACTGTTCATCTGAAAAACACTGGTAATTCTGCTACTATCATTCCTTCACTACACTTGTCTAACCCTTTGCCCACACAGATATCTATGTGGCCGGCATCATCGTATCAGCCGTTTGCGCAACTATAGCCCTCCTTGCAGTAATTTCCATTCTGGTCACGGTAGTTCGGCCAGGGTTTGCCACTAGGTTCCTGAAGACCCAAGGGATAATCTTCAACACTTTCAATATGACGCTTCTTAGTAACCATATTGTCTATACGATTAACGTGGCGAACAACGGAGCCAAAATCACCGCCTTTCGTGATGGCGTAAAGCTACCTCAAGAAACTGCGCAAGCAATCGTCACTGCGACGGGTCAGTCAACCAAATACAGCAAGCAACATCCTGGTAAGTCGTGCGGTTCAACTGTCTTCGGAGCTGTGAGAACGAAGATGCCAACTTTCTTCTAGCTGTCCTTCTTGCCATTTTCGGTTGGTTTTCAGTGCTCTTCACTTCCATCCTCGTAGTTATCCTCATCGTGGCTACTCGAAGACGTGACAAGACGCGTGCGGCTTCGGGAATGTCCACTCCGGAGAAAAAGCTAACTCAGGCTGATGAAATATAACGCCCTCCAAGTCGCCTTTTACTACTACCGGATTTCATTTCATCATCCCGGCCGCTGTGGACACCTGATTGTCCTTTACGACTGTATTATTTGCTAGTCCCGAGCTCCACTACCCACTTTCTCATACGGAGAGTAACTTAATTGCTCTCTCGTCGTTGATGACATTGTAAATGCCTTATGGCTTTAGTTTACTTCACGATACCTGGCAGAGATTTCTGCTGTTGGGCAATCATCATGTGTTACGTCCAGTTCGAGCATCGGCTGTAGCGAGGACCCTTTCTGGGGCGGCCGTTTTTCCTGAGCGCTACTTGGCTGTGATGCAACTTTTTTGGCACAAACACCTTTTTTCGAAGAGGAACGGGTTCAGCAAGCCCGTCGCTCGATTTTCATTGCAAGTCTGGGTCATTCACAAATATAAAACGACCCTCGCCATCGTATGAATGGTCAAAAACTACTTCTGCGGGTGCATCTTGCGATCTCGGCAATTACCTCTGGGTTCGCGTGGGAACGCGACTTTCCCACGCGGAGCCAGATGGCCAGACCCGGCCCCCGGACAGTCTAACAGTGGCCTCGTGGCCTTTTGGGCAGTTTCTCAGATACAAACACCATACCCTGATCGCTTTCGAAGTCGTCCACCGCATTCCCAGGCATGATATTCCGACGTTATTCCTTCCTTGCATCAACTGGCTTGCCAAGGAGTGGGTTGTATTTACTATTTACTGCACGGCTATCGTTTGTAGCGCTCCACGTCCCGCGTCGGTTTATCTTCTGCTTGGCCTGTTAGGTCTTCATGGGATTTTCCATTATTAATAATTCACGTGTGTAGTGTTAATAGGATGGGAATACCAATTCTTACTTGCTGTAATGTTGCCAACGAGCTCGAGCTGGTGTTGCATGAGATGAGGCTACCATATGCACCAATATGCGTGCCGGGCCTCCCTATCGTCGATATTGTCTGCTGCCTCCGCCTCGACGATGCGCTTCATAGCGAATGTGACATGTCAAGACACAGGATGGTTCTTCTTCAGTCCAGTAACAGCCGCCGCTATACTCGCTATTCCGCGTTCCGGCTTCTCCTGTGGGCCTGAACCTTGCCCGCAGCACCGTTGTGGAACCGCCTCTGTCCATAGAACGATAGCCTGAGCTCGGCCTTTCTGTTCGGATCTGAGGTGAGGAAAGATTCGGGGAGCTCATATATATGCGGGTGTAACCAGAGCAAATTGAAGAAAGGCGACGTGTTGACGTGGCCGGAACGAGCTGAACTGGCCGCGAACTCGCAAGCTCCGCGGCACCACCAGAGAACATGACACGCTCTGTGGAATCCACAAGATAGGCAGAGGTCATCGAACAGCGGTTGCATAACGGCATTCTTTTATCACGATGCCCATGAAGGGGCAGAAATAGTGCCGGGCCGGATCTCCGTTGTCAGCCGTGCGTTAGATGAGGTCGCGTCCGAGTCGTGCAGGAAATTTTCAGCAATTGTCATGGACTTTGGTGAGCTGCTCGATGAACTCTGCACAGCTCCGAGTCACATGCGCAAAAAAGGATGGGGATATTTCGTTGGATTCGAAAGCTTGGACGCTATGCAGGATGATCGCGCCCGGCCCGAGTTGGACTTTTCACTACCAACGAGGTTGATCTACCCCTCGTTACATATAGCCTTCCACATAACAAAGTCAACAATGCCCTCAAGCTGACCATTTCGCGATAGTAGCGGCGGACCTGAACCAGTTCATCCAAAAGAACCAGGCTAAGTGGGACAAACGTACCTATTCATGAGGGTGGTGGAGTATCCTCAGCTGATTGCAGTAAAAGCGTCACATTCGTAGCAGTTTCAGGTTCCAGCGCAGATGCAAACAAAAATGAAGAAATGAGGGACTGGCTTGCGCAAGGGCATGAAGAACGAAAGACTCTAGATGTCTTTTAGTCAGTACGTTCAATTACGAGATCGCAATGATAGTGTATAGCTTGATAAATGGTAGACATAAACAGTCGTAGAGTGAACATAAATACGTCGTGAGAAATGACACCGTGATCGAAACGCAAAATAACATAGAGACAAATTACTTAATTAGAGAATCTGAGGAAGGGTACGTGATAGTCATCAAGAACGCATACACCTATGTCGACTATTAGTACGATAAGCTAGTTGGGCTGCTTTGTTGCGATCTCATCAATGACTAGGATCCTCAAGCTGTCGTCATAAACAGGAGAACAGATACAAGTGTGAGTGCGACAAAGATATGGATAGTTGTGTCGAGACGTACCTCGATCTACCGATTAGCTCCGTTCAAGTCGTTGCAGGCTTGCAGCGCTCAAACGTACAGGTCCTCAGGCTCATCGAAAATCGAACGCTCCACCAAGCGCAGACTGACGGGATGGCCTGCTTCTTGTCGTTCATTAAGAAATGCGGTAATTGCGCCCCGAACATCGCTTTCTCCAGAGTATCCAACCTCTTCAAGGTTCGGAAGGAGCTCCAGTCGTGGCTCTCCATCGTCAGACTGTATGGAGCGGAAGATTCTGCTGACGAGATCATCTTGCACATGAATGGTCTTCGCGTTGGTGAATGGCCTAAGAAGTTCACGCCACTGTCTTCGTTCGATATCATTGTGCCATTCTGATGATCGATTGTGCTCTTCGTAGCTGAATGTGACTTGCTCAACAATAGAAAGTATGGGTGAAAGTGTGCCAAAGATTTGCACCGCCGACGCAACCTGCCAGTCGAGATGTCTGCACCGGATCTGTGAGATCAAGGGAGTGTCCCACGTCCACTGGCAAGGGACCACATGTAAGGAAACGGCAAGTGCACCGAACGTTACCTGGACAGCGCTAAATCTGAGATTTTCGGATGTTTGTATGAACTGCAAGAGGCGGGGAACAGTAAAGGAGAGCTGATTACAAAAATAGACATGAAAGATGCTAAGGGAAGGGGCACTGGTCCGAGCAACAAGACCCTCCAAATATGCGGCTGTACCTTGGAACCGACACCGGCGTAGATTAGCAAGTGTGACCTGAGCAATGCCCGAGGTCTGGCCCAACTGGCTTTTAATATCACGGTTGGGAAGAGGCGACTTTTATCCAATGGCCATCTTCTCCAGCTGGGCCATAAGCGAAAGCCGGGTAAGTATATACCTCGGAGAGAAAACGGATGCCGGGATATCTTCGAGCACGAGAGTGACGAGTCCTACGGCTGAAGTGGTCAGTAAGGGTGATCCAATCGGAATACAAGCCGTCAACAGTCTGAGCTGGCGCAGATTGGGCGCTTGAAATGTTGCAGGAAGGACAACTTCTGTCTGAGAACGGATATACATGCGCTCCAGAATTGGGAATTGATGACCCATTACTGTGACGAACTTGCCCACATTTGGGAGCATCCGAAAGTAAATGTGATGCACGCGATCGCAGTGCGAAAGCGCGAGGAATATACCCGATTCATCTTCTGCAGTTATCTCCCGACCAGTATGATAATAGATGGTGAGTGGTAGAGGTGGTGAATGTGTGAGCATGTCCGCTACAGGCGCACCATTGGTGCAGAGGAGATGAAGGTCGAGCTGGGATGGTGATTCAAAAATAAGATGTCTCCACAGCCAACAAACGTGTGTTAGTTTGTACCACCAACGTCGGCGACGCCAAGAAATTGCCATCCCAAATACACCGTCATATTCGTCCGGTTCTGCCAGCCGACAGAAATGAAATATATTGAGAAGCACGTCATTGTTGAGGATAAGCCCTGGGATAGGTGAGTGTTGTCTATTGCTGTTGAGCCCTATTAACTCGCAAGTTTGTCAACAGATCAGGGACACAAAGGTCACGATTTGGAATTGCTTACCTTGATGTTGGCGTCGGAGGGGGGGATCAATAATGGTAGAGCAGCAACCAAGGATCTTCAAGGAGGTGAATAATAACGAGGTTACGATTGAAGAGTGTACAGCAACTTACGGCTACATTTATACAGGATGCGCGCAGATAGGTCAATACGCACCTTCAAACACTTCAAGCGCTGTCCACCAACGCCACGTCACGGGCACATACTACTACCGCACAAGGCGCCAAAAATACTATGGACGTACGGGCTTGCTAGATGGACGGTTTTTGACGTGGGTTGTTTCTTCTCCCAACGATAACCAGCGAATCAGCCAAGTGCGCAACTTTCCAGGATTTGGTACGCGAGAGGTCGATGAAGCTAGTGAAGTCCGAGTCTCCGCCGCTCCCCGGACCGTACTGCCATGGCGCCCCGCACCGCCCGCACCGCCCTCTGTACCTTTGCTGTATATAGCCTTCCACACGACAAGGTAAACTGCGGGGAACCCCTTCAGACCGTAGACCATGTGGTCTCGCATTGCCCACTATATACAGACGCCCGCCAAGAAATCCTCCGCCCGATCGACCGCGATATTTCCCTCCCCGTTCTCCTAGGCACAGCCGAGGGTGGTGCTGCCATGACCCGCTTCCTGAAAGCGACGCGCGCCTGCATAGCCCCGAGAGAAGCGTGGAACCCGGGATGATGTCCCCTTAGATAGATTGTACACCTTCTCACTGTAGATAGTACCCACTCTCTACTCCCTTCCCCGCCCCAAAAACAGCCATCCTTCCGTCCAGCCCAACGTTATACCTCACCCACACTCCCCCCGCCGCCTGATCCATTCCTGTACCCATAGGGACCGCGTCTTTGTCATAGTCACATGTTGCGGGATATAAATGCTGATTTTAAAAAAAAAAACACGACAAGGTAAAAAAACTCCCTCAAAAGCTGATCGTTTCACGATAGTAGCAGACCTGAACCAATTCATTCAAAAGAAAGCTCACGTTCGTAGCAGCTTCAAGTTCTAGCGCAGAGGCATGGTGACCAAAATGAAGAAAGCAGCGTGATTGGCTTGCGAAAGGGCAAGGCTTAGACTCTTTAGTCAGTACGTCACGAGATTGCATGCAATTGCATGACTCGTTGAGTTTACGTAAATACATCCGTGCTCGAAACGCGGCCAACATGTACGGAGAGACAAATTATACTTAGAAAATCTAAGGAAGGGTACGAAGTAGTCATGAAGAATGCATAAGCCTATGTTGAATACTAGTAAGATAAGCTAGTTGAATCGCTTTGTTGCGACCTCTAGGATCCTGGCGGTCGTCATGAACAGGAGAATAGATGCGAGTGTGAGCGCAACTAAGATATGGATAGTTGTGTCGAGACGTACTTTGATCCACCAATTAGCTCCATTCAAGTTGTTGTAGTGCTCATATGTACAGACCCTTAGGCTCATCGAACATCGAATAATCCACCAAGCGCAGGCTGACGGGATGGCCTGCTACTTGCCGTTCATTGAGAAATGTGGTAAACGCGTCCCAAGCATTGCTGTCTCCAAAATATCCGATCTCTTCAAGGTTAGGAAGGAGCTCCAGTGGTGGCTCTCCATCATCAGAGGGCAAGGAACGGAAGATTTTGCTGATGAGATCACCTTGCACAAGAATAGTCTTCGCGTTGGTGAATGGCCTAAGGATCTCACGCCACTGTCTTCGGTCGACGTCGTTGTGCAGTTGTGATGATAGATTGTTCTCTTTGCAGCTGAATGTGACTTTCTCGACAAGAGAAAGTAGGGGAGAAGGTGTATCGAAAAGTTGCACCGCAAATGCAACCTGCGAGTCGAGATAGCTGCACCCGATCCGCAAAGTCCAGGGAGTGCCCCGCTCCCGAGTGACCCCATGTAATGAAATGTCGTTCTGACCGAACGTTACCTGGACAGCGCTAAATCTGAGGTTCTCGGATGTTTGTATGAACTGAAAGAGGCGTGGAGCAGTAAAGGGGGACTGATTAGAAAGCCAGACACGAAATTTGCTGAGGGAAGGGGCATAGATCCGAGCAACAAGGGTCTCCAAATAGACGCTCGTGCCATTCGAGTAGAACGTGAACCTGCGTAGGTTAGGAAGTGTGGTCATATCCGGGGTGTGGTGCAACTGGCTTTCAACATCAATGTTGGGAATGGGCGATTCAAATGAAATGGACAGATTCTCCAGTTGGAGCATTAGCGAAAGCCAGGTAAGTATATAACTCGGAGGAAAATAGCCGGATGTTAGGATATCGTAAAGCTCGAGAGCAACGAGTCCCGCGGCACAGGTGGTAAGTAAGGGTGACTCGATTGGAATGGAATCCAGTGTGAGACGGCGTAAATTGGGGGCTTGAAACGTGAAAGGAAGGGCCACTTCGGTAAAAGAATGGATATACATGCGTTCTAGAATTGGGAATTGATCGTCCAGAACCGTGACGAACTGCCCCACATTACTCATCTCAAGGTAAATGTGACGCACGCGATCACGGTGCGAAAGGGCAAGAAATATATTCGATTCATCGTCTGCTGTTGTGTCGACATGCTGAGCGTTATAATAGATGAGGAGTGGTAGAGGTGGTGAATGTGCGAGCATATTCGCTACGGGCACACCATTGGTGCAGAGGAGATGAAGGTCGAGCCGGGATGGTGATTCAAGAATAAGATTTCGCCACAGTCGACAAACGTGTACCAGTTTGTACCACCAACATTGGCGGTGCACCGTCCAAGGTCTAGTGTCAAATTCGTCCAGTTCTGCCAGCCGATAGAGATGAAATATATGGAGAAGCACGTCATCATTGAGTATATGGATAGGTGAGTGTCGCCTATCGCTGTTGAGCCCTACTAATTCGTAAGTTTGTGAACAGATCACTGGCAGGGACACAAGGACCATGACTTGAAACGACTTACCAACTTGAACTTGAAGGTGGTTACCGTGACGTCGGCCGAACCTTCTAACGAGGGGAGCATAAATTATGGTAGAGCAGCAACCAAGCATTTCCAGCGAGGTGAGTAATAACGTGGGTGCGATTGACGAGAGCGTGTAGTGATGTTTAGGTCTCTTGGACGCGTCCTTGGGCGCTGACCTATGTCCAGAATTGGACGCCGGCGTCCACCCGCGTCGTCGCCTCATACCTTACCAACCTTCAAATACTTCAAGCGCCATCCACTAACGGCACGTCACGAACAGATACCACCCAAAGCGCCACGAATAAGGACAATTGCAAACTATGCTTTTCCGACTGCTTCTGGCGATATACATTGATCCAGAAATCGAGACCGCAAGATTGGCCTCTTCGAAATGACCGCCACGACCCTTCAAGTTCTCCCCATCATTTCAGTCGAGTTCGGAAAACTTGGTATGAGTCCCGCATCCATCGGTCTGTGGATGGCCAGATATGCGGTCTCTGAATGAAATTCTTCAGTATATCGCCTTCCCGCACATCGTTGGCCGTTTCGGTCCGCTGCCCGTCTTCACCACAAGGTTCATCGCATCCGTCCCAATTTATCTCATGTTTTCCTTCGAGAGCTTGAAGCTACGCTCCGGTAGCGGTGTAAGCGCATTATGGGTGCTTATCATGTTGTAGCTTGGGTCAATGTCTATCTCCAACATGGGCTTCGGTACGTGTTCGCCAATTTTCTATCTATGAACCGTGCTGAAAGAGAGCTATGTACAGTAGCCTACGTATGCTCTGCTGCTCCCAACAAGGGATCTCTTGGTGCGACCGAAGTCTCCCGCAGACGGTGGTCTCGATCCAAGGAACAGTGGGACTCGCTGTTGCTGCGTCCCTTTTGCCTTTACAAGATATGGAAGTAGGTGGATCGAATAAGTTTGAAAAGATAGGTCACGATGTATTTCGACCTTGTATCATCTCAGTCGAGTCAGTCGAGTCGTACAATGCAAAAAAAAAAGGACATTCTTCACTACTTTTGGATGAGTTGCTGGTGCCCACTTCTTACGACTCCGCGGGGACGAATAATCAGTCTCATAATGAACGTAACTTACATGAACCTTGAATCGAGTTGATGCCACCACTGGCAACGCTCCTTATTTGTAACTTCCATTTCAACCTGTCACGTGATAAGCAGTCAATTGAACGAACAAATCCCACGTACAGTGCAGTATAGGTAGTCGGGGTCATGGCCCTGTAGAATCCAATTTCGCTCCATCATTATCACGGGTCACGCTCATAATCTTATGGCGCCGCCCTGTGATGAATACCAAGAAGCCTTCTCTGTGATTATTCTTTTTACAACAGCGAACCAGGAACACGTTATGTGGGCGCAAAGTGCGGTATTATTGAAGATGTCTCCCATATATTAACACCAATTCATTACCCACCTCTCGTTCATCTTTCTCCTCCCACCATGTCCACCGCCCCCGCGCCCCCCCTCAAGAAACAGCGGCTCATTGCTCTTGCCGTTTCCTTGGTTTCGTGTATCATCGGCGGCTCCATCGGTCTGAATGCCCTGATAAAGTTTGTGTCTTAGCTTTCTTTCGTTCCTCCTCTCCACTTAATATACAACTTAATATAATACCTCCATCTAGGTCAAACCAGGCACAGATAGATATTCAGGCAAAGGTTCCCTCTGGCGTGACTGTTCATCTGGACAACGGCGGTAGTTCTGCTACTCTCATTCCTTCCTTACACTTGTCTAACCCTTTGCCCACACAGATATCTATACGACTGGCATCATCGTCTCAGCCGCTTGCGCAATTATAGCCCTCCTCGCAGCAATTTCCATTCTGGTCACGGTAGTTTGGCCAGAGTCTGCCACTAGGTTCCTGAAGACCCAATGGATAATCATCAACAGCTTCAATATGACGCTTCTTACTAACCAGATTATCTATACGGTTTACTTTGCGAACAACCGAGCCAAAATCACCGCTTTTCGTGATGGCGTAAAGCTACCTCCAGAAACCGCGCAAGCAATCGTCACTGCGACGGGTCAGTCAACCAAATACAGCAAGCAACATCCTGGTAAGTCGTGCGGTTCAACTGTCTTCGGAGCTGTGAGAACGAAGATGCCAACTTTCTTCTAGCTCTCCTTCTTGCCCATTTCGGTTGGTTTTCAGTGCTCTTCACTGCCATCCTCGTAGTTATCCTCTTCGTGGCTACTCGAAGACGTGACAAGACGCGTGCGACTTCGGGAATGTCCACTCCGGAGAAAAGGCTAACTCAGGCTGTTGAAATATAACGCACTCCGAGTCGCCTTTTACTACTACCGGATTTCATTTCATCATGCCGGCCGCTGTGGACAACCTGATTGTCCTTCACGACTGTATTATTTGCTAGTCCCGAGCTCCACTACCCACTTTCTCATACGGAGAGTAACTTAATTGCTCTCTCGTCGTTGATGTCATTGTAAGTGCCTTATTATGGCTTTAGTTAACTTCACGATACCTGGCAGAGATTTCTGCTGTTGGGCAATCATCATGTGTCACGTCCCGTTCGAGCATCGGCTGTAGGTGGCGAGTACCCTTTCTGGGGCGGCCGTTTTTCCTGAGCGCTACTTGGCCGTGATGCAACTTGTTTTGGCACAAACACCTCTTTTTTTCGAAGCGGAACGGGTTCAGCAAGCCCGTCGCTCGATTTTCATTGCAAGTCTGGGTCATTCACAAATATAAAACGACCCTCGCCATCGTGTGAAACCTGACAGATAGTCAAAAACTACTTCTGCGGGTGTTATCTGTATCATCTTGCGATCTCGGCAATCACCTGGGTTCTCCGCGTGGGAACGTCGCGTGCCCACACAGAGCCAGAGGGCCCCCGGACAGTCTAACTGTGCGGCCTCGTGTCCTTTTGGGCAGTTTGTCTCTACAAATACCACACCCTGATATAGTTGATCGCTTCCGAAGCCATCTACCGCATTCCCAGGCACGATATTCCGGGCGTTGTTCCTTCCTTGCATCAACTGGCTCATCAAGAAGTTCGTTTGTATCGCTCCATGTCCTGCTTCGTTTTATCTTCTGCTTGGCCTGTTGGGATTTTCCATTATTAATAATTCACGTATGTAGTGTCAACAGGATGGGAATACAAATTCTTGCTTGCTATAATGTTACCAACGAGCTCAAGCTGGTCCTCGGTGTTGCATGAGATGAGGCTACCATATGTACCAATACGCGTGCCAGGCCTCGTATCGTCGATATCGTCTGCTGCCTCCGCCTCGACGATGCTTTTCATTGAGAATGTGATATGTCAAGACACAGGAAGATTCTTCTTCAGTCCAGTAACAGCCGCCGCTATACTCGCCATTCCGCGTTTCCGGCTTCGCCTGTGGGCCTGAACCTTGCCCGCAGTACCGTTGTGGAATCGCCTCTGCCCATAGAACGATGGCCTGACCTCGGCCTTTCTGTTCGGATCTGAGGTAAGGAAAGATTCGGGGAGCTCATGTATGCGGGTGTAACCAGAGCAAATTGAAGAAAGGCTACGTGTTGACGTGGCCGGAACGAGCTGAACTGGGCCGCGCACTCGCTATGCTCCGCGGCACCATGTATGAACACGACATAGTCTGTGGGATTCACAAGATAGGCAGAGGCCATCGAACAGCAGCCGCATGATAGCATCCTTTTATCGCGAAGCCCGGGTAGGGATTTGAGAAACGGCCACAGACTCACAGGCCGGGTCTCCGTGGTCAGTTGTGCGATAGATGGGGTTGCATCGTTCCGGAAAAAGTTCAGCAGCTATCATGGACTTCGGTGAGCTGCTCGACGAGCTCTGCACGTTTCCGAGTTGCAAGCCCAAAAACAAACGGGTGATATTTCGTTGGATCGAAAGCTTGGATGCTATGTAGGGTGATTGCGTCAGTTGGACTTTGTATAGCACTAGCAAACAAGGTTGCTCACCCCTTTGAACCCTCGTTATACATAGCTTCCACACGACAAGGTCAATAATACCCTCAAGCTGATCATTCAAGACAGTAGCGGACCTAAGCCAATTCATTCAAAAGAAAGTTCAGGCTATATGGAAAAAAGGTACCTATTCATGAGAGTGGCGGAGTATTGTCATTGTCAGCTGATGGCAGTAAAAACGTCACATTCGTAGAAGCTTCAAGTTCCAGTGCAGATACATGCCGACAAAAATGAAGAAAAGAGGGGCGACTGGCTTGGGCAAGGGCAAGGCTTCGGGTAGCTTAGTCAGTACGTCACGACATTGCAAGTCTTTGATATAGCTCCTAAGCTCGATAAGTGGTAGGCGTAAACAGACGTAGAGTGTACATCAATACATCGCAAGGAAATGACACCGTGCTCGAAACCTGAATAACGACCACATGTATGGAGAGACAAATTATACTTGGGAATCTGAAGAAGGGTATATGATAGCCATCAAGATACACACACCTATGTTGACTAAGATAAGCTAGTTGGACCGCATTCAAGTTGTTGCGATCTCATCAATGACTACCAGAGTATCTAGATCTAGTGCCGGTCGTCATGAACAAGGGAGTAGACGGGTGTCACGATGTGAGCGCGACTAAGATGGGTAGTTGTGTGGAGGACGTACTTCAATCTACCAGGCCGCTGAGGTAGCTGTATTTCTGTAGTGCTCAAACGAAGAGAGCCGAAGGGCTCATAGAACATCGAACTATCCACCAAGCGCAGGCTGACGAGATGACCTGCTGCTTCTCGTTCATTGAGAAAGGGAAATGCGTCCAGAGCATTGCTTTCTCCAGAGTATCCAACCTCCTCAAGGTTCGGAAGGAGCTCCAGTAGTGGCTCTCCATCATCAGATGGTAAGGAACGGAATATTTTGCTGACGAGATCATCTTGTACCTGAATGGTTTTCGCGTTGGTGAACGGCCTAAGGAGTTCACGCCACTGTCTTCGGCTGACATTGTTGTGCCATTCTGATGATAGTTTGTGCTCTTCGAAACCGAATGTGACTTTCTCGACAGTCGAAAGTACGGGCGAAAGTGTACCAAAGAATTGGACCGCAGAGGCAACCTGCCAGTCAAGATGTTCGCACTTGATCCGCGACAGCAATTGAGTGCCCGAATTCCAAAGGACCGCATATAATGAAACGGCAAAGGAACCGAAAATTACCTGGACAGCGCTAAATGTGAGGTTCTCGGATGTTTGTATGAACTGCAAGAGGCGTGACCAAGTAAAGGAGAGTTGATTAAAAAGATGGACATGACATTTGTTGAGGGAAGGGGCGGTGATCCGAGACACAAGGCCTTCCAAATAGGCCTTCACGCCATTGAACTCAAATTCGTGTAGGTTAGGGAGTGTGATTTGAGTCATGTCCAGGGTCTGGCGCAACTGCCTTTCAACATCACGGTTAGGGATGGGGGATTCAAATCTAATGCACAGCATCTCGAGCTGGAGCATAAGCGAAAGCCGGGTAAGAATATAACTTGGAGGGAAATAGGCGGATGCTGGGATATCTTCAAGCACGAGAGTGACGAGCCCCGCGGCAGAAGTGGCAAGTAAGGGTGATCGAATTGGAAGGGATACCGTCCACAGTTTGAGCTGGCGTAGATTGGGGGCTTGAAACGTTACAGGAAGGACCACTTCAGTCCAAGAATCAATAGACATGCGTTCCAGGATTGGGAATTGATCATCCATAACCGTTACGAACTCCTCCACGTTTGGGAGCTCCCTAAAGTAAATGTGGCGCACGCGATCACGGTGCGAAAGTGCGAGCAATATACCCGATTCATCTTCTGCTGTTATCTCCCGACGTAGGCTGTGATAATAGATGATGAGTGGTAGAGGTTGCGAATGTGCGAGCATTTCCGCTACAGGCACACCATTGGTGCAGAGAAGATGAAGGTCGAGCCGGGATGGTGATTCATGAATAAGGTTTCGCCACAGTCGACAAACATGTGCAAGTTTGTACCACCAACGTTGGCGGTGCCAAGCCGCAATGTGAGTCCCACTTTCATTGACATATTGGTCTGGATCTGCCAGCCGATAAAGATGAAATATATTGAGAAGCACGTCTTCATTGAGGGTATAGATGGGTGACTGTCGTCTTTTGGTGTTGAGCCCTATTACTAAATTGCAAGTTTGTGAACAGATCCGAGTCAGGGACACGAAGGTCATGATTTGGATCTGCTTACATTGGCCGAGCCTTCTAATGAGGGGAGGATAAATTATGGCAGAACCAAGCATTTTCAGGGAGGTGAGTAACAACGTGGATACAATTGAAGATGTACGACAATATATAGGCCATATGGACGAACATTCCCGTGGCGGTGGCGCTGACTTGGGCGCTGACATCTATTCAGAATCGGACGCTCCCGGGCCTTTCTCGTCATCATCACCATAACCGTCGCCGTCGTCACCACATTATGATCCACACCTACATTTATGCAGTATGCGCGCAGAAGGTCAATACTTTAACGCCTTCAAACTTCAAGCGCCGTCCACCAACGCCACATATACCGCACAAAGCGCACGATTATGGACGTAGTATTAATTACGGCCCTGCTAGATGGACGGTTTTTGGCGTGCATCGTTTCTTCTCCCAATGATATCCAGCCAAACAGTCAAGCGCAACTTGCCAAGATTTGGTGCGCGCACACGGATCAAATACGATCTTCTTTCATACTAGCATGTCATCTTCGCTCCGTCCTGCCATGGTGCCCTGCCCCGCCGGCACCCACAAATGCAAATGAACAAAACTACAGACAGAAGAGCGCTCAACAAGCTATGGGATATCGCAAGGGCAGCTAGAGGACAACGGCCGCTGGCAGTGGCTAGCAGTGATTTCCGTACGTACCACAAATCAAACCATAATATGTTTGATATGTATACTTTCTATATACATGGAAAGCGTCGTGACCTATTCAATTCACGTTTCACGAACTTGAGGCTATTGCCCAAGAAGTTCACGGAGAACGGAGGAAGAAATAGGAGGATAAATGGGCGAGCAAGCGGCCAAGGGTGGCCTGGTCACACCCAGGCTTCACCTCCTACGTTTCCTCCCCCAAGGAGGTTTACTCTTCCACTCGTTCCCTTATCACTAAACCCCCTCCTCTTGCCCATTACCTTTACGTTCGATCCCTTCCCATCCCCACCCCTGACTCTTATGGACATGCCTTCTTACTATACAGTGGGGAGAGGTTGCTGCAGTCGGGGGTGTCAGTGGACACGGACCGTAGATGGTCACTCCTCAAGGCCCTTTCGCAGGGTCTCAATTTTTTCCTCTCACTCCCCTTGGGGGGCTTTCTCTATGTTCTCCTACCGAACAAATTAGTACTACCTTATCTTACGAACACTTGTACTAAGTCCCCTTTTCTTTCCTTCACCTCTTACTTTACCTCCTCTCTTTCCTCCTTTTTAGACCCTTCTCCAGCGCGCGCCGTTGAGCTACGGCTCTTCAAGGAGTCTTGGGCTTGTGTCCCCGGAGCCTCAGACCTAGATCGCCTCCTCCGGGAATTACAACCGACCCTGGTCATCGAACCCCCAGTCCCCCCCTCTGATTTCCCTTTCAACCTATGGGCGAGGGAGCTCGCCTCTGGCGAGCTCCCTTGCACGCCGGGCCACAAGGCCTGGCACGCGTGTCCTAACACCCCGTCGAAACAACCTCCACCCTTTGTGCGGGGACTGCTCTCTCACAAAAACAGACATCTCTTTACGTTGGGCCTACAACTCCTTAGCCAACATGCCTTTTTCGTGGACTACAGCGACCAGTTCCGTCCGCTGGCAGGGGACAACACCTTCTGCCCCTGCAACGACGTCCCCTTCACACCTACCCTCTCACCACTACATTCCGGCCCACCCACGCCGGCCCCCATCCATCGCTACTCTATCAACCACGTCCTCTTCGACTGCCGCCTCCACTCCGACCATCGCGCCTCTACCATTGAAGGCCTCTCCTCCCAATACCTCTTCTCTACAGAAGCCGGGGGCAGACGTCTTGCCCAATTCTTACTCCTCTCACAACAGGGTCTCCGGCCCCTCCCACCCCGCCCCGACCCCCCTTGAATGACTCCGGCCTCGGCCGCGCTCCCCTCTCTTTTTCTCTTCCTGTTTTTACCCCTTCTACTTCCCTCTCCATTTATTTTGTTTCCTTACTTGTGTCTCCGTTCGGATAGTACCTTGTACAGAGTAACTTAGTCTTGTCGCAATACACGCGGGGACTCTAAACCCCAATTCAAAAAAAAAAAAAAAAAGCGGCCAAGGGTGTATTTGAATTCAATTCAAGCCCCAGACGGTACAGGTTTGTCCCTTTGTATCCGGGCATTCCACTGCTTGAATTTTTCTGATGGCATAACCAAAGGCCAAAGTAATTGACACGTCGTCTTCCCTCTTCCCTCTTCCACCCTTGTCAAAATCGCAAGTTTGATAATGTCATCGTCCCGGTCTGCTCGGCTACGCACGCCTCGGTACTTTGTCTCGACTCAAGCTCCTTACACGCCTCTGCGTCCTCTGGGCAGTTTGGTCTCTACAAACACCACACCTCGATACCGTATCGTCGATCGCGACCTGATCGCTTCCGAAGCTATTTACCGCGTGCCCTCGTCAATGGGCGCGGTATTCCGACCGGGATTGTATTTACTGCGCGAACGTTTGTAGCGCTCCACGTCCTGCTTTCGTTTTATCTTCTGCTTGGCCTGTTGAGTCTTGATGTGATTTCGCATTATTAATGACTCACGTATGTAGCGCTAACGGGATGGGAATACGAAGTCTTGCTTGCTATAATTGCTTACAAGGATGACGCGCAAGGTGCCAAGCCTAACGAACCCGAGCTGGTCCTCATTGTTGCGTGAGATGAGGCTACTATACGTACTACTAGTAGTACGCGTGCCAAACCGGGCCTATCGTCGATATCGACTGCTGCCTCCTCCCCGACGATGCGCTTCATCGCGAATGCGACATGTCAACTTGAAGACGCAGGACGTTTCTTCTTCAGTCCGGTGACAGCTTACCCTATCGCCGCTATACTCGCCATTCATCTTCTCCGGCGTCTCCTGGTCTGCTTGAACCTTGTCCGTAGTACCGTACGTGAAAGCACCACTTGCCCTGAATGCACATGGAACGAGAGTGGTTTGGCGTGGGCGGAACGAGGTGAACTGGCTACGCACTCGCAGGCTCCGCAGCGCCATCGGTGAACGTTGCACGCTCTGTGGAGTTCACAAGATAGGCAGAGGTCATCGAACAAGGGCTACATTTATCGCGAAGCCCATGAAGGGGATATAGATTTAAGAAATGGTCCCGGCCCGGACCGGAGCTACGTGGTCAGTTGCGCGTTAGATGGGGTCACATGGTTCAGGAAAAATTCATGGACATCGGTGAGCTGCTCGATGAGCTATGGACCTTTCTGAGTCGCAAGTTCAAAAACGGGCGATGTTTCGTTGGATTTGAAAGCTTGTACGCTGTGTAGGATGATCGCGCCGGTTGGACTATTCACTAGCAAACGAGGGTGATCGCCCCTTTATACCCTCATTATATATAGCCTTCGGTCAACAACACCCTCAAGCTGGTAATTCACGACAGTAGCGGACCTTAGGCTGAACTAATTCATTCGAAAGAAAGCTCAGGCTACGTGTGAAAAACAAAAGTACGTATTCAATAAGTGGCAGAGTATCGTCATCTGATTGAAGTAAGCACGTCACATTCGTAGCAACAAAGTGCATGAAGAGCAGCATCATATAAAGTGACCGAAACGCCAGATTGCAAGACTTGATATAGCTTGATAAGTGGTAGGCATAACTGTACGTAATACGTCGCAAGGAAATGACACCGTGCTCGAAACGCGAATAGCGATGGCCACCATGTATGCATGATTTGTGCAGCTATCAAGGAATGCAGGGAGAAACCAATTATACTTAGAGAATCTGAGGAAGGGCACGTGATATTCGTCAAGATGCATACGCATATATTGACCAAGATGAGCTAGTTGGGCCGCTTTGTTGTGACCACTAGGATCCTGAAGAGGAGAATAGATATGTAAGTGTGAGTGCGACTCAGATACGGGTAGTTGTGTCGAGACGTACTTCGATCCACCAATTAGCTCCATTCAAATTGTTGCAGCGGTCACACGTAATGAATTTTGGGCTGATTGAACATCGAACGATCCACCAGGCGCAGGCTGACGGGATGGCCTGCTGCTTGTCGTTCATTGATAAATGCGGTAAATGCGGCCCGAGTATCACTTCCTCCACAATATCCGACCTCCTCAAGGTTAGGAAGGAGCTCCAGTGGTGGCTCTTCATCATCAGATGGAAAGGAACCGAAGATTTTGCCGACCAGATTATCTTGTACACGAATGGTCTTCGCACTGGTGAACAGCCTAAGGAATTCACGCCACTGTCTTCGGTCGATATAGTTGTGACATTCCGATGATTGTTTCTGCTCTTCGTAGCTGAATGTGACGTGCTCGACAATAGAAAGTATGGGTGAAAGTGTACCAAAGAATTCCACTGCAGAGGCGATCTGCCAGTCAAATTCTGCGCACTTGATCCGCAACGTCAAGGTATCCCATCCCGGAGTGACCACATGTAATGAAACGTCAAGCACACAGAGAGTTACCTGGACAAAGGTAAATCTGAGGTTCTGGGATGTTTGTATGAACTGCAACAGGCATGGAACAGTGAAGGAGGGCTGATTAAAAAGACCGACATTAAAGGTGCTGAGGGAAGGGGCACTGATCCGAGCAATAAGACCATCCAAATATGTGGCCGTACCTGCGAACAGGAACCGGCGTAGGTTAGGAAGTGTGACTGGAGCAATGCTCGGGGTCTGGCGGAAGTGGGTTTCAACATCACGGTTGGGAAGAGCGAACTTAAATGCAATTCCCATCCTCTCCAGCTGGGACATAAGCGAAAGCCGGGTAAGAATATAACTCGGAGAGAAATAGGCGGACTCCGGGATATCTTCAAGCACGAGAGTGACGAGTCCCACGGCACTAGCTGTGAGTAAGGGTGACCCGATTGAAATAGAAGCCGTCCATAGTCTGAGATGGCATAGATTGGGGGCTTGAAACGTTGCAGGAAGGACCACTTCGGTCCGAGAAAGGATATACATGCGTTCCAGGATTGGGAATTGATCATCCATAACTGAGATGAACTTGCCCATATTTGGGAGCACCGAAATGTATATCTGACGGACGCGATCACGGTGCGAAAGTGCGAGAAGTACACCTGATTCATCTTCTGCTGTTATCTCCCGACCAATATGATAATCGATGACGAGTGGTAGAGGTGGTGAATGTGTGAGCATGTCCGCTACGGGCACACCATTTGTGCAGTAAAGATGAAGGTCGAGTCGGGATGGTGATTCAAGAATAAGATTTCGCCACAGTTGACAAACATGTGCCAGTTTGTACCACCAACATCGGCGGTGCCAAGCAATCATGTGCATCCCAGTTCTATCTTCATATTCGTCCAGTTCTGACAGCCAATAGAGATGAAATATATGGAGAAGCACGTCGTCGTTTAGGATATGGATAGGTGAGTGTTGTCTATTGCTGTCACGGTTGAGCCCTGTTAATTCGCAAGTTTGTGAACAGATCAGGGATACAAAGATCATGATTCGGATCTGCTTACATCGGCCGAGCCT
This sequence comes from Lactifluus volemus, assembly GCA_022376515.1. Lineage (NCBI taxonomy): Eukaryota > Fungi > Basidiomycota > Agaricomycetes > Russulales > Russulaceae > Lactifluus > Lactifluus volemus. Next base: position 25,462 of record WTXI01000066.1, on the reverse strand, counting down.
TCTAATGAGGGGAGGATAGACTATGGTAGAGCAGAATCCAGGCATTTTCATGGGGGTGCGTGTATAGACAGACCCCTTGGACGATTGATGCCTCATTCCCGTGGCGACGGTGGCGGTGTCCTTGGCCAAGGATGGCGCTGACCTGTATCCGGAATTGGACGCTGGCGTCCACTTTCCTCGTCATCACCACTGTCGCCATCGTCACCTCATTATGAGCCACGCCTACATTCATACAGTATGCGTGCAGTCAAGTAAACGCCTTCAAGCACTTCAAGCGCTGTCCACCAACGCCACATCACGAACACCTACCGCCGCACAAAGCGCCACAAATACTAAGGACGTACGGCCTTGCTAGATGGTCGGCTTTTGGTGTGCGTTGTTTCTTCTCCAGACGACAACCATCGAAACAGCCAAGAGCGCAACTTTCTAGGATTTGGTACGTGAGAGGTCGCACACAAATCCAATACGATACAAGCTGGCCAATGACGTCACCGCTCCCCGGGCCGTACTGCCATGGTGCTCCGCCCCGCCCGCACCGACAAATGAGACCTGCTCCTCGAGCGTGCATGCTCACCTTCCGTCAAAGGCCCTTCTTGAGGGTTATGGTGCACCTCCACCCATCGTCTTTTCCCGTCAACGCACGAAGCGAATGTGGTACGACTTGTATCTAGGCCCCGTGGTATTACTGGGCGCGAAGAGAGTGGGCGGTGATTAGAACGTGGATTGGGCAGTGTAACTGGTAGAACATAGCCGGGTATTACTCAAACACGCTCCTTGTTACTGAAGGCCGTAAGCAGACGAGATGTGAAATGAAGCCGTAACTCTCAAATTCGTGGCTGAGTAATTGTAAAGTGGTTCACCCTAACACCGAGCGATGTAGATAAGAATCACGGAAAACACGGAGTTCATCTTTCTGCTTATATGTATGTCTTCGTGCTCGTAGGTATATCTGGTCCGATAACGTTTTCGAGCTCTTCCTCTTCCTCGCTCGTGTTTGCGCTAGCCGTAGGACTACTGGGACCATGTGGGGCCGCCGGAGCTTCCTTTGCGGCGTGAACGTCCACTCGTCATTCCAAACTTCGTCAGGATCAACGGCGACGCCTACGTGCCAGTCATACTTTTCCCGCAGCATGGCGACGGCCCGTTGAGCCCCGTTCGGCGCGAGCGTCGTGCGCGATGACCACCTCAAAGACCGTGTCAAGCACCAATTGTGGTGGCGGATCCTCCGATAATTTGATTTTTTTTTTTTTTTTTTTTTTTTTTTTTTTTTGATAAGCGATGTATTAGGTAGACGAAGATAGTAACTATGTTACCTAACAGCTCTAACCTAATGCGCTGAAGCGGGCCGTAGTGGTCCGGGCTCGGAGGGAGGGCAAAAAATGCGTTTACGCACACCCCTGTTACGGGGTAGTGTGGGGCTCAGGAGGCGGGTATTTCCGCGTTTACTACCCACTAAAAAACCTCTTCTCGAGTAATGAAAATCCTGGTATTTCTTTTAAGGGCATTTTCCCAGGTTGTTTTAGCCCTATGTCACTGATTTCGCTTATAAGATTTTTGTCGCCGCTATCTTATCATCGGCAAGTCTTTTGAAAAAATTCCGCGTTTTTCGACATTGGAGCGGGTGTGGCCGGTCTTTTATTGATTTTTCCTTTCAGCGTTTTTCAATTTTGGGGCTGGTATGATATTTATCTTGATTCACTCTCTCGCACATAGGGCCCATCTCTATCGGTTTTCATCATTGCAGACTTGTCATTGCTCCGGGGTCGAAATCGTGCTTATTACTGGGATGGCCAGATCGGTTTGGGATAAATGCCTGTCCCCAGACATCCTCTATGGGCTAAGTGTACAACCATCGCATTATTCGTCTGCCAGTTATCTAGATTCATTGGGCAGGAGGAGGGGCGATTCCGGCTTTGGGTCCATCACTCACGGGGCAATTCCTTTGTGGTTTTCACTCACTCATCGCGACTTGGTGTCTAATGAGATACTAGTACATGATCAAAGTATGGGGAACTGTGCGATACGGGGATCTCCAGGGTATCTAGATAAGTGAAGCATTCTATCATGCTGGTCCATGCCACCATCCTCGACATGTCGTTCTCCGTGTCTTCCTCACGTTTGCGTAGAACTCAGGTACCATCTCTTTGGCTCCATTCGATTTCGGTGGTCACAGGTATTCAAGTGGTGGTGGTGAGGGATAGACAGGCCCTTTCAAGGCATCAGGTAAGGGGTCGATTCCGCAATCAGAGAGGGTGGGCAATGAAGTGTCGGTGTTGACTTGGAGGGAAGATGTCGTGGCGCATTTCGGGGTGGAGAGGTACGCAGTGATGATGTGCTCACCTGTTTAGAAAGCGGACTCCGCAGGGGTGGCTGGGTGGCAGAGAGACGCAGTATCATGTGATATGCAATTACTGAATGTGAGAGCGGACGGCGGATGTGATTGTCGCTAGTTCGCAACAGGTGAAACTCTGACGGGTGCGCTTGGAGATCTTCCTTGGGCTTAGCAACTTTTTCGTCCTGTGACTGAGCACTCACTTCCGAGTCAGATGAGCCCATGCTGGACGTGTTAGGATCAGGCAGGTGACCTGCTTTGAAAACTTCTAGGGATGTCCTCGTAACGCGAACGTAGTTGCCAAGACTTATAGCAGTACTGATCGGAGCGTATATTGGCATCGCCATTTTTGCTGCCCATATCAGACCCCAAGAAAGGGGCGTCGAATGTTCCAGTGGCTATCTGCCGGTGCATCTGGGTGGTGACGTGGTGGCGAGTCGAATATGGTCATGATTCACCAGCTCTATCAGCTCCGGATTGTCCTCGAGTCAAGGTGTCAGAAAAGAGATGAAGGAGTAAGTAGCGTGGTTGGCACGCCTTTGGGCGGAAGGTCGACGGGGGATGGAGCGTGACCAGCACATCCGAACGAAAGTGTTGACAGTTCTTCAGGTGCCATATTAAGACGAGTGAAATGACTGTCGATCGACTGTGCACCTATATGTATGTGGTAGAACAAGTTGGAATGGAAATCTCAGACTCAACGTTGTGGCCGTTGCGGGACAGCATGGCGGGTATCGGGATGGAATCTAGCAGTGTGTGGGCCAATAAAGGCGTGCCCCAGTGAGAGGGCAGATGAGGATAGCTCTCTTAGAGCCTTTGAGCCCGAAAGCTTGCAAGACAGGTGGGAGTTTGTCTGTGGGACAGGGAGCGTGATGTGGGCCGGGGAGCGGTGGTCGTTGTTTTGTCAGTGGGTGCCCCACACCTCGAGGTCGGCGTTTTCTGCCTTGGGGTGGGGAGTTGCTTCCGGGTTCCCTGAGGGAGCGTGTCATGTGGATTGTGTAGGGTTGCAGGGGTTTTGGGGGGGGGGGTTGGTCATTTGTTCTCTTCGGGGTTTGTTCTGAGAGGGATTCAGAGAGGGCTCTCTTCCGTTTTTGGGATTGGTTTGTGAGGGGGGGAGGTGTCTTCCATGTTGGTTAAGGATTTGGGGTGGGTTGGTTGAGGGCTGTTGTAGCGTTCGGCGTGTGCTGTCGGGGACGGGTGGCTACCATTTTGGATAGTGTACCTTACGTTTTCAGGGGGTTGGTTTTCGGGTTTATGTTGGGTGGGGGGTTAGCGGTTGGTTCTCTAGGGGGGGTTGGTGTGGGGGCTCAGCGTTCAGTGTTTATAGTTTTATTCTAGGTGGTTACTACAGGGGGGTCATTGTTTAGGTTACGGGGTTATGTAGGACCTGTTAGGTGGTCTGGGGGGGTCTCCCGTGTGGGTCTCTTGGGTCTGAGAGTGTTTTAGGTTTATTTGTTTCTGGAGGGGTCATCTCCTGGGGGGGCGGGTTTGGTCTCCGAGAGTGAGTTGTGCTCTTCCTCAACCTTGCCCTCGCCGAAGCGAGGGATTGCCAAACCATGGTGGTGGTTTGGTTTCAAGGTCCCCCCTCCTCCGATAATTTGAGTACGATGCTAGAGTCGCTTCACCGAGGCGGACTCGGCCCGGAGCACGTCCGTGGTCTGTTGATTACGTAGAAGCGGGATGAGCGAGCTGTCGAGAGACGCGTCGGATAGTGGCACGCGGGGATGTAGCGCGGTACTGGCGAGTGTGCTGGGTGATGCGAGGATGCGGGAGAGGTCGTGTGTCTGCGCCATCACGATGGCATATTTCACGAGCAATTCTGGGGCCACGGCGGTGGTGGGAGGAAGGCTTCGAGCTGCCATGCTGGGGTTTGTATCGACTCAATGAGCTAGGTCTACCTTGAATTGATCGACTCGAGAGAAGCGATATCAGGTGGAGGACCACCGAGATTAGGAGGTAGAATTAGCTGTAGACATGGCGTGACTCGAAAGAGCGAATTCACGTGTCAACAACCCCTTTGTTCATCCTTTTTCAGACATCGGTCATGGCATCATCAACGAGCAAAGATAAGGGAAAGCGTCCCGTCAGTGTGGATGATGATTTTGACATTGATGAGCTCGATGGTGCGGACTCCAATACCGTAGTACTGAGCTCCTGGGTGATCCTTAGAACGGCGCGTACTCGTCTACAGATGTACTCGATGACTTTGCAAAGAAACCCTCCGCGAAACCTACACCTCAACATGCGACAACCTCCCCGCTGATGATGTCTACTGCTCCATCCGCCGCACCCGGCCCACCCGACTCTTCCACGGAATCAGATGACGAAGCTGCGGAATTTGCGAATGAGTTGGCGCGCCAAATAGAGGATACTTTGCGCCGGTTGGCGACAGCCCTGGACCTGTCAGGCTCCTCAGGCGGTCCAAGTGCAAGTGGTTCAAAGTCTGGGGAAGAAACGGATCCCCAAAAGTCACCTTCTGTTGTCGAGCACTGGCAGGCAGCCAGAGGCTTGTCTGATTTGGCTGGAGACAGACTTTGCACGGCCGAGGACTTTGGAGATCCATTTCAGACACGCGTCAAAGCGGCGATGGAGCGCCTACACCTGAGCGATACGGGTCCGCCGGTCAGTTGCTAGTTAATATCATGACGAGACTTAACGCCGCAAACCGTCGTCTTGTAGGGCGACGCATCAGAAGATCCAAACGACGATCTAGCTGCCTTTCTGGGAGAAGACGAGTCGATGCAGAATTTTCTTGAGAACATGATGAAATCACTTGATGTTCAAGGACATGCTGTATGAGCCTCTGAAAGAACTTAACGACAAAGTCGGCAGGTCTTCCGCCCATGCTACTTTATCCGCTGATGGTCCTATCTCTAGTTCACATCTTATCTCGCTTCTAATGAGGGCAAGCTTTCAGAGTCTGAGGAAGGGTACAAGTAGCCATGAAGAATGCATAAGCCTATGTTGAATACTAACTAGTAAGATAAGCTAGTTGGGTGTTGCGACCTCGTCAATGACTAGGATCCTGGCGGTCGTCATGAACAGGAAGATATGGATAGCTGTGTCGAGACGTACTTCGATCCACCAATTAGCTCCATTTCTCCAGCGTCCACACGCTACTGATCCACAGGTATATCAAACATCGAACGATCCACCAAGCGCAGGCTGACGGGATGGCCTGCTACTTGCCATTCATTGAGAAATGTGGTAAATGAGTCCCAAGAATTGCTGTCTCCAGAATATCCAACCTCCTCAAGGTTAGGAAGGAGCTCCAGTGGTGGCTCTCCATCATCAGAGGGCAAGGAACGGAAGATTTTGTTGATGAGATCACCTTGCACAAGAATAGTCTTCGCGTTGGTGAATGGCCTAAGAATCTCACGCCACTGTCTTCGGTCGACATCGTTGTGCCGTTGTGATGATGGATTGTGCTCGGTGCAGCTGAATATGGCTTTCTCGACAAGAGAAAGTAGGGGTGAAGGTGTATCGAAAAGTTGCACCGCAAACGCAACCGGCGAGTCGAGATAGCTGCACCAGATCCGCAAACTCCAGGGAGTGTCCCACTCCCGAGTGACCCCATGTAATGAAACGTCGTTCTGACCGAATGTTACCTGGACAGTGCTAAATCTGAGGTTCTCGGATGCTTGTATGAACTGAAAGAGGCGTGGAGCAGTAAAGGGGGACTGATTAGAAAACCAGACACGAAAGGTGCTGAGGGAAGGGGCACTGATCCGAGCAACAAGGCTCTCCAAATAGACGCTCACGCCATGCGAGTAGAACGTGAACCTGCGTAGGTTAGGAAGTGTGGTCATATCCGGGGTGTGGTGCAACTGCCTTTCAACATCAAGGTTGGGAATGGGGGATCCAAATGAAATGGTCAGAATCTCCAGCTGGAGCATTAGCGAAAGTCGGGTAAGTAAATAGCTCGGTGGGAAATAGCCGGATGTTGGGATATCGTAAAGCTCGAGAGCAACGAGTCCCGCGGCAGAGGTGATAAGTAAGGGTGACTCGATTGGAATGGAAGCCTTCCATATCATGAGACGGTGTAGATTTGGGGCTTGAAACATGAAAGGAAGGACAAATTCGGTCTGAGTTTCGATATACATGCGTTCCAGAATTGGGAATTGATCATCCATAACTGTGACGAACTTCCCCACATTTGTCATCCGAAAGTAAATGTGACGCACGCGATCACGGTGCGAAAGTGCGAGCAATATACCCGATTCATCTTCTGCTGTTAGCTCCCGTCGGGTGTCATAACAGATGGTGAGTGGTAGAGGTGGTGAATGTGCGAGCATGTCCGCTACAGGCACACCATTGGTGCAGTAGAGATGAAGGTCGAGCCGGGATGGTGATTCAAGAATAAGATTTCGCCATTGTCGACAAACGTGTACCAGTTTGTACCACCAACATTGGCGGCGCCAAGGAATGACCATCCCAAATATAGTGGCGAATTCGTCCGGTTCTGCCAGCCAATAGAGATGAAATATACGGAGAAGCACGTCATCGTTGAGTATATGGATAGGTGAGTGTCGCCTATCGCTGTTGATCCCTACTAATTCGTAAGTTTGTGACAGATGACTGGCAGGGACCATGACTTGAAACGACTTACCAACTTGAACTTGAGGGTGGTTAGCGTAACGTCGTCCGAACCTTCTAGCGAGGGGAGCATAAATTATGGTAGAACAGCAACCAAGCATTGAGAGGTGAGTAATAACGTGGGTGCGATTGACGAGAGCGTGTAGTGATGTGTAGGCCTCTTGGACGCATTCCCTTGGCGGTGGCGGCGTCCTTGGGCGCTGACCTATGTCCAGAATTGGACGCCGGCGTCCACCCGCGTCGTCGCCTCATACCTTACCAAATTTCAATTACTTCGAGCGCCATCCACCAACGCCACGTCATGAACAGATACCACCCAAAGCGCCACGAATAAGGACAATTGCAAACTACGGCAAGATTGGCCTCCTCGAAATGACCGCCACGACCCTTCAAGTTCTCCCCCTCATTTGACATCAGTCGAGTTGGGCGGACTCGGTATGAGTCCCGTATCCATCGGTCTGTGGATGGCCGGATATGCAGTGGGACTCTGAATGGAATTCTTCAATATATCGCCTTCCCGCACATCGTTAGGCGTTTCGGTCCGCTGCCCGTCTTCACCACAAGTATCATCGCATCCGTCCCAATTTATCTCATGTTCCCTTTACTGGCGAGAGCTTGACGCTACGCTCCGGTAGCGGCGTAAGGGCATTATGGGTGCTTATCATGCTGCAGCTCGGGTCAGTGTCTACATGGGCTTCGGTATGTTCACCAATTTTCTATCTATGCGCCATACTGAAAGAGCTCTGTATATTATAAGGTTCAGTACTCAGGTACGTATGCGCTGCTGCTCCCAACAAGCGATCTCTTGCTGCGACGAATGGTCTCGCACAGACGGTGGTCTCAATCCAAAGAACAGTGGGACCCGCTGCTGCTGCGTCACTTTTCGCCCTTACAGTCAAGATCGATATCTTGGGTAGGTATGTCACGTATATTGTACTGCTCGCCGCTGTGTGTGGTAGCTTGTGCGTTGCCGTACAGCTTCCAGGACCACATGGAAATAGGTGCAAAGGTGGATTGAATATCTTGAAAAGATAGGTCACGATGTAATTTCGACCTTGTATTATCTCAGTCGAGTTGTACAATGCAAAGACGAATTGAATACTCTTGTCTCGGATTTTCAAGAGTTGCTGGTGCCCATCCCCTACGACTCTGCTGAGATCACAGACTCCGCGGGAACGAATAATCAGTCTCATAAGGACTCGGAAGCTAGAATCGACTTGAAAATGCTAACTCTGAGTCACCGCTGGCTGCGCCAGCGCCACTAGGCAGTCCGCCGCACATATGCATCAACGTAGGGCATCAGTCCGCTGATAAATATAGGGTTCCGAATCCTCAGGATCAGTGCCGCGTTCAGGTGGCCTGAGCTCTATCCATCGCCCCTACTACTACTACTTGTTGGGCCGAGATGGGGAGACTTTGCTGTCTAGCAGTGATCCCCGCTACCCCGTAGTACTACGTACCACAAATCAAATCATAATATAGTTGATATGTATATATCTACTGCGCAATTGTTTGTAGCGCTCCCACGTCCTGCTTCGTTTTATCCAAGGATTTATCTTCTACTTGGCCTGTTGAGTCTTGATGGGATTTCTGATTATTATGCACCAGGAAAAGTCGAAATAACTTGAACAGCACTTAAACGTCCTTAAAACCACTTAAACTTCATTAAACATCGGGCTAGATTCGAGAAACTGTCACCAGCCGGATCTCCGTGGTCAGTTGACTCAGTACGATACAAGGCTTGGTATAGCTTGCAGTGAGCATAACAGTCGTAGATATGTACGTAAATATATCCGTGCTCGAAACGCGGCCAACATGTACGGAGAGACAAATTATACTTAGAAAATCTGAGGAAGGGTACGAAGTAGTCATGAAGAATGCATAAGCCTATGTTGAATACTAGTAAGATAAGCTAGTTGAATCGCTTTGTCGCGACCTCTAGGATCCTGGCGGTCGTCATGAACAGGAGTATAGATGCGAGTGTGAGCATGACTAAGATATGGATAGTTGTGTCGAGACGTACCTCAATCCACCAATTAGCTCCATTTAGGCTCATCGAACATCGAACGATCCACCAAGCGCAGGCTGATGGGATGGCCTGCTACTTGCCGTTCATTGAGAAATGTGGTAAATGAGTCCCAAGCATTGCTGTCTCCAGAATATCCAACCTCCTCAAGGTTAGGAAGGAGCTCCAGTGGTGGCTCTCCATCATCAGAGGGCAAGGAACGGAAGATTTTGTTGATGAGATCACCTTGCACAAGAATAGTCTTCGCGTTGGTGAATGGCCTAAGAATCTCACGCCACTGTCTTCGGTCGACATCGTTGTGCCGTTGTGATAATAGATTGTGCTCTTTGCAGCTGAATGAGACTCTCTCGACAAGAGAAAGTAGGGGTGAAGGTGTATCGAAAAGTTGCACCGCAAACGCAACCTGCGAGTCGAGATAGCGATAGGTGCACCAGATCCGCAAAGTCCAGGGAGTGCCCCGCTCCCGAGTGACCCCAAGTAATGAAACGTCGTTCTGATCGAACGTTACCTGGACAGCGCTAAATCTGAGGTTCTCAGATGTTTGTATGAACTGAAAGAGGCGTGGAGCAGTAAAGGGGGACTGATTATGAAAACAGACATGAAAGGTGCTGAGGGAAGGGGTACTGATCCAAGCAACAAGGCTCTCCAAATAGACGCGCACGCCAGTGAACGTGAACCTGCGTAGGTTAGGAAGTGTGGTCATATCCGGGGTGTGGTGCAACTGGCTTTCAACATCAAGGTTGGGAATGGGGGATCCAAGTGAAATGGAAAGATTCTCCAGCTGGAGCATTAGCGAAAGTCGGGTAAGTAAATAGCTTGGTGGGAAATAGCCGGATGGCGGGATATCGTGAAGCTCGAGAGAGACGAGTCCCGCGGCAGAGGTGATAAGTAAGGGTGACTCGATTGGAATGGAAGCCTTCCATATCATGAGACGGCGTAGATTGGGAGCTTGAAAAGTTACAGGAAAGACCGTTTCAGCCGGAGAAAATATATACAGGCGTTCCAGAATTGGGAATTGTTCATCCATAACAGTGACGAACTTCCCCACATCTGCCATCCAAAAGTAAATGTGACGCACACGATCACGGTGCGAAAGTGCGAGCAATATACCCGATTCATCGTCTGCTGTCATGTTGTCATGCCGAGTGTTATAAAAGATGATGAGTGGTAGAGGTGGTGAATGTGCGAGCATGTTCGCTACAGGCACACCTTTGGTGCAGAGGAGTTGAAGGTCGAGCCGGGATGGTGATTCAAGAATAATATTTCGCCACAGTCGACAAACGTGTACCAGTTTGTTCCACCAGCATTGGCGGCGCCAAGGAATGACCGTCCAAGAACTAGTGTCAAATTTGTCCAGTTGTGCCAGCCGATAGAGATGAAATATATGGAGAAGCACATCATCGTTGAGTATGTGGATAGGTGAGTGTCGCCTATTGCTGTTGATCCCTACTAATTCGTAAGTTTGTGACAGATGACTGGCATGACTTGAAACGACTTACCAACTTGAACTTGAAGGTGGTTACCGTGACGTCGTCCGAGCCTTCTAACGAGGGGAGCATGAATTATGGTAGAGCAGCAACCAAGCATTTTCAGAGAGGTGATTAATAGCGTGGGTGCGATTGACGAGAGCGTGTAGTGATGTGTAAACCTCTTGGACGCATTCTCTTGGCGGTGGCGGCATCCTTGGGCGCTGACCTATGTCCAAATTGGACGCCGGCGTCCAACACCACGTCACGAACAGATACCACCCAAAGCGCCACGAATTGTTGGGGAAATCGAATCGGGCACGAAGAGGGGCTGACAGCCGAGAACGGCGTGCAGCGTGCGCTGGGACCCTGAGACGGGATTGCCAACGCCCGCGGCTCCCTGAGGGCCCGCCGGCGTGGACAACGCCTGCTCCTCGTTGGGGGCGGGCGCCCACAGCCGCCCATTACGATACCATTCACTTTCTACAGACAAATTCCCTTTTACCTTAGCATAGTTAGTTCACCCGAGCACATGGCAATGCCCCGCCTCGTGCACACTAAGATCGAGCGGCCGTCTTGGCACTAAATCCATTCAGTCCGTAGCACACACACTAGACTAGATAAATACCAAAATACGAGACTGGGGGATCAACGACGCGTCCCACATTCTTTTTGCTCTGCGCTGCCCCTCCCGCTCATTCCGCTCCCGCGCGCGTGTTCATTTGCCGCGTCTTCACTCTCGTTTTCGACACCACGAATAAGGACAATTGCGAACTACGGCAAGATTGGCCTCCTCAAAATGACCGCCACGACCCTTCAAGTTCTCGCCATCATTTGGTTGACATCAGTCGAGTTCGGAAAACTTGGTATGAGTCCAGTATCCATCTGTCTGTGGATGGCCGGATATGTGGCCTCTGAATGGAATTCTCGCCTTCCCGCACATCGTTGGCCGTTTCGGTCCGCTGCGCGTCTTCACCACAAGTATCATCGCATCCGTCCCAATTTATCTCATGTCTCCCTTTGAGAGCTTGACCCTACGCTCCGGTAGCAGCGTAAGGGCATTATGGGTGCTTATCATGTTGTAGCTCGGGTCAGTGGCTACATGGGCTTCGGTATGTTCACCTATTTTCTATCTATGCTCCATACTGAAAGAGCTCTCTGTAAATTATAAGGTTCAGTATTCATGTGCGTATGCGCTGCTGTTCCCAACAAGCGATCACTTGGTGCGACGAATGGTCTCGCGCAGACGGTGGTCTCAATCCAAGGAACAGTGGAACTCGCTACTGCTGTCACTTTTCGCCCTTACAGTCAAGATCGATATCTTGGGTGGGTATGTCACGTATATTGTACTGCTCGCCGCTGTGTGTGGTAGCTAAGATAGGTCACGATGTAATTTCGACCTTCTATTATATCAGTCGAGTTGTAAAGAAGAAAGAATTGGATACTCTTGTCTCAGATTTTCAATGAGCTGCTGGTGCACATCCCCTACGACTCTGCTGAAGTCACAGACTCCGCGGGGACGAATAATCAGTCTCATAAGGACTCGGAACCTAGAATCGACTTTAAAATGCCAACTCCGAGTCACCACTGGCTGCGCCAGCGCCACTAGGCAGTCCGCGGCACATACGCATCAACATAGGGCATCAGTCCGCTGATAAATATAGGGTTCCGAGTCCTCAGGCTCAGTGCCGCGTTCAGGTGGCCCTACTACTACTACTACTACTACTACTACTACTTGGGCCGAGATGGGGAGACTTTGCGTACTAGGAATAGAGTTTATGAGCTGGCACATCAGAGTCAGCAGGAGAACAAGAACTACGGTAAGAAAGTTGGAATCGCTAGATCCGTCCATGATCAAAGGAGGGTGATGGCGAAGCTGGTAGGCATAACAGTCGTAGAGTGTACGTAATTACGTCGCAAGGAGATGACACCGTGATCGAAGCGCGAATAGCAATGGCCATGTATGAATGATTTGTGCAGTTATCAAGGAATGCGGGGAGAAACAAGTTATATTTAGAAAATCTGAGGAAGGGCACGTGATATTCGCTAAGATGCATACGCCTATGTTGACCAAGAATAAATGTGAGCGTGAGCGTGAGACATGTAGAGTTGTGTTGAGACGTACTTTGATCCACCAATTAGCTCCATTCAAGTTGTCGCAGCGGTCACACGTAATGAATCCTAGGCTCATCGAACATCAAACGATCCACCAAGCACAGGCCGACGGGATGGTCTGCTGCTTGTCGTTCATCCAGGAATCCCGTGAATGCGTCCCGAGTATCACTTCCTCCACAATATCCGACCTCCTCAAGGTTAGGAAGGAGCTCCAGTGGTGACTCTCCATCATCAGAAGGAAAGGAACCGAAGATTTTGCCGACCAGATTATCTTGTACACGAATGGTCTTCGCACTGGTGAACAACCTAAGGAATTCACGCCACTGTCTTCGGTCGATATAGTTGTGCCATTCCGATGATTGTTTCTGCTCTTCGTAGCTGAATGTGACGTGTTCGACAATAGAAAGTACGGGCGAAAGTGTACCAAAGAATTCCACTGCAGAGGCGATCTGCCAGTCGAATTCTCCGCACCTGATCCGCAACGTCAAGGTATCCAATCCCGGAGTGACCACATGTAACGAAATGTCGAGCGCACGGAGAGTTACCTGGACAGAGGTAAATTTGAGGCTCTGGGATGTTTGTATGAACTGCAACAGGCATGGAACAGCGAAGGAGGGCTGATTAAAAAGACCGACATTAAAGGTGCTGAGGGAAGGGGCACTGATCCGAGCAATAAGACCATCCAAATATGTGGCCGTACCTTTGAACAGGAACCGGCGTAGGTTAGGAAGTGTGATTGGAGCAATGCTCGGGGTCTGGCGGAACTGGGTTTCAACATCACAGTTGGGAAGAGCGAATTTAAATGCAATTCCCATCCTCTCCAGCTGGGACATGAGCGAAAGCTGGGTAAGAATATAACTCGGAGAGAAATAGGCGGATGCCGGGATATCTTCAAGCACGAGAGTGACGAGTCCGGCGGCTGTACTAGTGGTAAGTAAGGGCGACCCGATTGGAATGGAAGCCGTCCATAGTCTGAGATGGCATAGATTGGGGGCTTGAAACGTTGCAGGCAGGACCACTTCGGTCCGAGAATGGATATACATGCGCTCCAGGATTGGGAATTGATCATCCATAACTGAGACGAACTTGCCCATATTTGGGAGCACCGAAAAGTATATGTGACGGACGCGATCACGGTGCGAAAGTGCGAGAAGTATACCCGATTCATCTTCTGCTGTTATCTCCCGACCACTATGATAATAGATGACGAGTGGTAGAGGTGGTGAATGTGCGAGCATGTCCGCTACGGGCACACCATTTGTGCAGTAGAGATGAAGGTCGAGTCGGGATGGTGATTCAAGAATAAGATTTCGCCACAGTTGACAAACGTGTGCCAGTTTGTACCACCAACATCGGCGGTGCCAAGCAACTATGCGCATCCCAGTTCTATCTTCATATTCGTCCAGTTCTGACAGCTGATAGAGATGAAATATATGGAGAAGCACGTCGTCGTTTAGGATATGGATAGGTGAGTGCTGTCTATTGCTGTCACGGTTGAGCCCTGTTAATTCGCAAGTTTGTGAACAGATCAGGGATACAAAGATCATGATTTGGTGCTTACATCGGCCGAGCCTTCTAATGAGGGGAGGATAGATTATGGTAGAGCAGCATCCAGGTATTTTCATGGAGGAGCGTAATGGCGTGGATGCAATCGAAGAGTATATAGGCCTCTTGGACGACCGATACCTCATTCCCGTGGCGACGGTGGCGGTGTCCTTGGCCAAGGAGGGCGCTGACCTGTATCCAGAATTGGACGCTGGCGTCCACTTTCCTCGTCATCGCCACCCTGGCCATCGTCACCTCATTATGAGCCACGGCTAAATTTATACAGTATGCGCGCAGATAGGTCAATACGTTACCACCTTCAAACACTTCAAGCGCTGTCTACCAACGCCACGTCACGGGCACATACCGCACAAGGCGCCACAAATACTATGGACGTACGGCCTTGTTAGATGGACGGTTTTGGGCGTGGGGTTGTTTCTTCTCCCAACGATAACCAGCGTATCAGCCAAGTGCGCAACGTTCCAGGATTCGGTACGCGAGAGGTCAGTGAAGTCCGAGTCTCCGCTCCCCGGGCCGTACTGCCATAGCGCCCCGCCCCGCCCCGCCCGCACCGACGAACGCAAATGAACAAATAAATGGAACAAAAAGCACAGGAAGAAGAGCACAGAATAAGCTATGGGACGTCGTGTTCAAATCTCGGTTCGCCTTTCCCTAGAGAGTGGAGTTCGGCAAATATCTGGTCCAAAGCTGCATGTGTGAACGGTCATTGGCTAGTAGCAGTGATCCCCGCTACCCCGTAGGACTACGTACCACAAATTAAATCATAATATAGCCGATATATATTTATCTACTGCGCAATTGTTTGTAGCGCTTCCACGTCCTGCTTCGTTTTATCTAAGGATTTATTTTCTACTTGGCCTGATGGGATTTCTGATTATTATGCACCAGGAAAAGTCGAAAATAACTTGAACAGCACTTAAACGTCCTTGAAACCACTTAAACTTCATCAAACATCGGGCTAAATTCGAGAAACGGTCACCGGCCGGATCTCCGTGGTCAGTTGACTCAGTACGATACGAGATTGCAAGACTTGGTATAGTTTGCAGTGAGCATAACAGTCGTAGATATGTACATAAATACATCGCAAGGAAATGACATCACGGTCGAACGATGGCCAGCATGAAGAGACAAATCATATGAGCGAATCTGAGTAAGGGTACGTGATAGCCATCAAGAATGTATGCACCTATCTTGACGCCTATCTTGACTACTAATAACTTGAAGAAAAACTAGTTGTGCCACTTTGTTGCGATCTCAACGACTAGGATCCTGCGGTCATCATGAATAGATGCGAGTGTGAGCGCGACTAAGATATGGGTAGTTGTATCGAGACGTACTTCGATCCACCGATTAGCTCCATCCAAATTGTAGAAGCGCTCACTCGTACAGACCCTTAGGCTCATTGAACATCAAACGATGCACCAAGCGCAGGCTGACGGGATGGCCTGCTACTTGCCGTTCATTGAGAAATGTGGTAAATGCGTCCCAAGCATTGCTGTCTCCAGAATATCCAACCTCCTCAAGGTTAGGAAGGAGCTCCAGTGGTAGCTCTCCATGGTTAGAGGGCAAGGAACGGAAGATTTTGCTGATGAGATCACCTTGCACAAGAATAGTCTTCGCGTTGGTGAATGGCCTAAGGATCTCACGCCACTGTCTTCGGTCGACGTTGTTGTGCCGTTGTGATGATCGATTGTGCTCTTCGTAGCTAAATGTGACTTTCTCGACAAGAGAAAGTAGGGGAGAAGGTGTATCGAAAAGTTGCACTGCAAACGCAACCTGCGAGTTGAGATGGCTGCACGAGATCCGCAAAATCCAGGGAGTGTTCCATTCCCGAGTGACCGCGTGTAATGAAACGTCGTTCCGACCGAATGTTACCTGGACAGCACTAAATGTGAGGTTCTCGGATGTTTGTATGAACTGAAAGAGGCGTGGAGCAGTAAAGGGGAGTTGATTAAAAAGCCTGACACGAAAGGTGCTGAGGGAAGGGGCACTGATCCGAGCAACAAGGGTCTCCAAATAGACGCTCACGCCAGTGAACGTGAACCAGCGTAGGTTAGGAAGTGTGGTCATATCCGGGGTGTGGTGCAACTGCCTTTCAACATCATGGTTGTGAATGGGGGATTTAAATGAAATGGACAGATTCTCCAGCTGGAGCATAGGCGAAAGTCGGGTAAGTATATAACTCGGAGGAAAATAGGCGGATGCTGGGATATCGTAAAGCTCGAGAACGACGAGTCCCGCGGCACAGGCGGTAAGTAAGGGTGACTCAATTGGAATGGAAGCCACCCTTAGTCTGAGATGGCGTAGATTGGGAGCTTGAAACGTTACAGGAAGGGCCACTTCGGTCAAAGAAAGGATATACATGCGTTCTAGAATTGGGAATTGATCATCCATAACCGTGACGAACTGCCCCACATTTTGCATCTCAAAGTAAATGTGACGGACGCGATCACGGTGCGAAAGTGCGAGCAATATACCCGATTCATCGTCTGCTGTTATGTCGCCACCCCGAGCGTGATAATGGATGGTGAGTGGTAAAGGTGGTGAATGTGCGAGCATGTCCGCTACAGGCACACCATTGGTGCAAAGGAGATGAAGGTCAAGCAGGGATGGTGATTCAAGAATGATATTTCGCCATTGTCGACAAACGCGTGCCAGTTTGTACCACCAACGTTGGCGGAGCCAAGCAATGACCATCCCAAATCTAGTGTCGAATTCGTCCGGTTCTGCCAGCCAATAGAGATGAAATATACGGAGAAGCACGTCGTCGTTGAGTATATGGATAGGTGAGTGTCGCCTATCGTTGTTGAGCCCTACTAACTCGTAAGTTTGTGAACAGATGACTGGCAGGGACCACGACTTGAAACGACTTACCGACTTGAACTTGAAGGTGATTGCCGTGACGTTGGCCGAGCCTTCTAACGAGGGGAGCATAAATTATGGTAGAGCAGCAACCAAGCATTTTCAGAGAGGTGAGTAATAACGTGGGTGCGATTGACGAGAGCGTGTAGTGGTGTGTAGGCCTCTTGGACGCATTCTCTTGGCGGTGGCGGCATCCTTGGGCGCTAGCCTATGTCCAAATTGGACGCCGACGTCCACCCTTCATCATTGTCGCCGCTGGAGGGCCGGGAGCTGCCCCGAGGAGGGATGAAGTCGCGTTGTCTATGCTTATCTCAGCGTCGGGTAACTGTACAACGTCCGCTACGCTTCCCACGCCTGTCATCCCGCCCTCCGCCCCCGCCCCCGCTGTCCCTAATCCCCACTCCACCGTCGTCGCCTCATACCTTACCAACCTTCAAATACATCGAGCTCCGTCCACCAATGCCATGTCACGAATAGATACCACCCAAAGTGCCACGAATAAGGACAATTGCGAACTATGGCAAGACTTGGCCTCCCCGAAATGACCGCCACGACCCCTCAAGTTCTCCCCCTCATTTGGTTGACATCAGTCGAGTTCGGCGGACTCGGTATGAGTCCCGTATCCATCTGTCTGTGGATGGCCGGATATGCAGTGGGACTCTGAATGGAATTCTTCAGTATATCGCCTTCCCACACATCGTTGGGTTTTTCGGTCCGACCACAAGTATCATCGTATTTATCTCATGTTCCCCTTCGAGAGCTTGACGCTACGCTCCGGTAGCGGCGTAAGCGCATTATGGGTGCTTGTCATGCTCCAGCTCGAGTCAGTGTCAATTTGAGCTTCGGTATGTTCACCAATTTTCTATCTATGCGCCATACTGAAAGAGCTCTGTATGTTATAAGGTTCAGTACTCAGGTACGTATGCGCTGCTGCTCCCAACAAGCGATCACTTGGTGCGACGAATGGTCTCGCGCAGACGGTGGTCTCAATCCAAAGAACAGTGGGACCCGCTGCTGCTGCGTCACTTTTCACCTTTACAGTCAAGATCTATATCTTGGGTGGGTATGTCACTCATATTGTACTGCTAACCGCTGTGTGTGGTAGCTTGCGCGTTGCCGTATAGCTTCCAGGACCATATGGAAGTAGGTGCAAAGGTGGATTGAATAACTTGAAAAAGATAGGTCACGATGTAATTTCGACCTTGTATTATCTCAGTCGAGTTGTACAATGCAAAGAAGAATTGAATACTCTTGTCTCGGATTTTCAAAGAGTTGCTGGTGCCCATCCCCTACGACTCTGCTGAGGTCACAGACTCCGCGGGGACGAATAATCAGCCTCATAAGGACTCGGAAGTTAGAAAATGCTAACTCCGAGTCACTACTGGCAGCGCCAGCCACCAGGCAGTCCGCGGCACATACGCATCGACGTAGGGCATCAGTCCGCTGATAAATATAGGGTTCCGAGTCCTCAAGCTCAGTGCCGCGTTCAGGTGGTCCGAGCTCTATCCATCGCCCCTACTACTACTACTACTACTACTACTTGGACCGAAGTGGGAAGACTTTGCGTAGTAGGAATTGAATTTATGAGCCGGCCATCAGAGTCAGCAGGAGAGTAAGAACTATGGTGAGAAAGTTGGAATCGCTAGATCCGACCATAATCAAAGCTGATAAGTTAGGCATAACAGTCGTAGAGTGTACTACGTAAATACATCGCAAGGAAATGACACCGTACTCGAAATGCGAATGGCGATGGCCACTATGTATGCACGATTTGGGCAGTTATCAAGGAATGCAGGGAGAAACAAATTGTACTTAGAGAATTGGAGGAAGGCACCGCGTGATATTCACCAAGATGTATACGCCTATGTTGGCCAAGATAAGTTGGTTGGGCCGCTTTGTTGCGATCTCGTCAATGACTGGGAGCCTGGCAGGAGAATAGATGTGAGCGTGAGCGTGACTAAGATATGGATAGTTGTGTTGAGACGTACTTCGATCCACCAATTCAAGTCGTCGCAGCGCTCACACGTAATGAACCTTAGGCATCGAACGATCCACTAAGCGAAGGCTGACGGGATGGTCTGCTACTTGTCGTTCATCGAGGAATGTCATAACTCTCCATCATCGGATGGAAAGAAACGGAAAATTTTGCTGTCTTGTACACGAATGGTCTTCGCACTGGTGAACAGCCTAAGGAGTTCACGCAACTGTCTTCGGTCGATATTGTTGTGCCGTTCTGATGATTCAAGTTGTTTCTGCTCTTCGTAGCTGAATGTGACTTTCTCAACAATAGAAAGTATGGGTGAAAGTGTATCAAAGAATTGCACTGCAGAGGCAACCTGCCAGTCAAGATCTCCGCACCTGATCCACAACGTCAGGGGAACGTCACACTCCCGAGTGACCGCATATAACGAAACTTCGAGTGCACGGAACGTTACGTGGACAGCGGTAAATCCCAGGTTCTGGGATGTTTGTATGAACTGCAAGAGGTGTGGAACAGTCAAGGAGAGCTGATTAAAAAGATAGATGTTGAGGATGCTGAGGGAAGGGGCACTGATCCGAGCAACAAGACCCTCCAAATATGTGGCCGTACCTTTGAACAGGAACCGGCGCAGGTTAGGAAGTGTGACGGGAGTAATGCTCGGGGTCTGGTGCAACTGCTTTTCAACATCATAGTCGGGAAGAAGGGATTGAAATGTAATGCCCATCCTCTCCAGCTGGACCATAAGCGAAAGCCTTGTAAGTAGATAACTCGGAGGGAAATAGCCGGATGCTGGGATATCGTGAAGCGAGAGAGTGACGAGTCCCGCGGCAGAAGTGGTAAGTAAGGGTGATCCAATTGGAAGGGAAGCCGTCCATATCCTGATATGGCGTAAATTGGGGGCTTGAAACGTGAAAGGAAGGACCACTTCGGTCCGAGATTCGATATACATGCGTTCCAGGATTGGGAATTGATCATCCATAACTGAGACGAACTTGCCCATATTTGGGAGCACCGAAAAGTACATGTGACGAACGCGATCACGGTGCGAAAGTGCGAGTAATATGCTCGATTCATCTTCTGCTGTTAGCTTCCGTTGAGTGTTATAACAATGGTGAGTGGTAGAGGTGGTAAATGTGCGAGCATGTCCGCTACAGGCACACCATTTGTGCAGTAGAGATGAAGGTCGAATCGGGATGGTGATTCAAGAATAAGATTTCGCCACAGTCGACAAACATGTGTCAATTTGTACCACCAACGTTGGCGGGACCAAGCAGTGACTATCCTGAATTCAGCGTCGTATTCCCTTGGTTCTGGTAGCCGATAGAGATGAAATATATGGAGAAGCACGTCATCGTTGAGGATATAGATGGTGAGTGTCGTCTATTGTTGGTGAGCCCTATTGTGAACAGATCAGAGACACAAAGGTCATGATTTGGAACTGCTTACCGTGACGTCGGCCGAGCCTTCCAATGAAGGGAGGATAAATCATGGTAGAGCAGCAACCAAACATTTTCAGGGAGGTGAGTATTACTAGTAACGCGACGCGATTGAAGAGACCTCATGGACGACCAATGCCTGGCGGTGGCGGTGTCCTTGGTCAACTGGTCAAGGTGGCGCAGACCTATGTCCAGAATTGGTCCACCTTCCTCGTCATCACCATGTCGCCTCATTATGAGCCGCACCTCCTTTTCTACACTTTCACACACCTACGTTTATACAGTATGCGCGCAGACAGGTCAATACCTCACCACGATCAAAACACTTCAAGCGCTGGCCACTAACGCCACGTCATGAATACATCCCGCACAATGCCCCCACGAATGCTATGGACGTACGGCCCTGCTAGATGGACGTTTTTATCGTGCGTTTTTTCTTCTCCCAATGATATCCAGCGAAAAGCCAAGTGCGCAGCTTGCCAGGATTAAGTGCGAGCCTGAGAGGTCGCACACGGATCAAACCGTCTTATTTCATACTAGCTTGACTCTTCGCTCCCTACTGCCATGGCACCCCCCCGCCCCACCCAAGAACGCAAATTGAAGTCCACAGAGTAAGCTATGGATATCGTGTTCAATATCGATTCGCCTTTCCCAGAGCGCGGAATGGCGCAAATATCCGGTCCAGAGCCAAGACCAATTGCAAGGCAGCTGGAGTGTGGACAACGGTCGCTGGCTAGCAGTGATGTGTGTCGGCTGCGAGACTTGATGTCGTCCCGAGTGAGATAGTAGGAAAAATAGGAGTGTGAGAAGTGAGGAGAGATAAGGATTCGAAACGCTTAGTCGTAACGCGAGACTCGAAACGTTTTGGGGCCGTTGAGGGGAAATGCTAAAACTTAGAGATCGCACGAAAGGGAGAGAGAACACAGGAATGATGATGAGAGAGAAATATAGGTCTATATATACAGGACAGATAATAGAAGCTATTAGGAACAAAGGGGAAAGCGAGTGCTTTGACTGTGGTGTAAAGGGAGAGCTTTGCAGCGTGTGGTGTGAAGTTGGCATTGTGTTGAGGGTCGTGGCGATGCCGAAAGGTAGATAGAAAAAGCGTCTAGTGAAAGGGGTGTGGTGAGGTAGCAGGTCTGGCTGCCTACAATTCATTCTAATTCATTCATGACGCATTCGATTCCCTAGGCCTTTTATCGGTGGAGCCGGCCCAAGATCGTTGGCCAGATGTCTTCTCGCGCCCCTTCTGGGTCAAATTCCCTCCTGCCGTGTTTCGCATGTGCCGCCTATGTCCTCTTGTCGTTTCTTCTGGCTGCAGTCTTCTTGAAATAGGTTGGCTCTCCTCCCAAAGGGAGCGCTGTACAGCTGTACTTACACGTCATCTAGACAGTGAACTCCAACCCTTTCACAACGAATCTCAACCCCCAGGGAGGAAGATGTGAGGTTACAGAGGGATCACTAGACGCCCTACCGCTCCGCTCACTGTTCACAAGACTAGTCTTAATATGCGAATTACGGCCTATTCGAAATGACGGCCACGACCCTTCTCCCCCTCATTTCGCATTTGGTCGATGGATGGCCGGCCTTCCCGCGCATCTTGGTCGTTTCTGTCCGCGGCGCGTCTTCATCACAAATATCGTCCCAATCTCTCTCATGTCCCCCTTCAAGAACGTGACGCTACGCTCCGGTAGCGGCGTAAGCGCATTATGGGTGCTTATCATGCTGTAGCTTGGGTCAATATCTATCTCCAACATGGGCTGGGGTACGTGTTCACCAATTTTCTATGTATGAACCATGCTGAAAGAGCGCTATGAATTATAAGGTTCAGTACTCATGTACGTATGCTCTGCTGCGCCCAACAAGCGATGTCTTGGTGCCACGGAATGGTCTCGCGCTGACGGTGGTCTCGATCCAAAGAACAGTGGAACCCGCTGCTGCGTCACGTTTCGCCTTTATAGTCAGAAATGGTAGCTTGTGCATTGCCGTACAGCTTTCAAGCCCACTTGGAAGTAGGTGAAAAGGTGGATCGAATAACCTGAAAAGACGGGTCACGATGTATTTCGACCTTGTACCAGTATTAGTAACTCGATCGAGTTTTGCAACACAAAAAAAAAGCGTTTTCCGAAACTCTTGAGTTGCTGGTGCCCAACTCCGAGTCACCACTGGCCCTGGCAGCGCCAGTGCCACCTGACAGTCCGCAGCACGTCAACGAGGTAGGACATCAATCCGCTGATAAATATAGGTTCCAAGTCCTCAGTGCCGCGTTCAGGTGATTCACGAGCTCTATTCATCGCCCCTAAATACGACTACTACTTGGACAGAGGTGGGAAGACTTGGCCCGGGCATAGGAATCGTGATTATGAGCTGGCCCACTTCGACGGGGTATCAAAAACGCTATGATCTCCAAATAATTTATATCCAACACTGACGGTATCCACGATGGTCAGCAGAAAGAGCGAAGGACTACGGTGAGGAAGTTGAAATCGTTAGATCCGTCCATGATCAAAGGAGGTGTGATGGCGAAGCTGGTAGGCATAACAGTCATGATACCGTGCTCGAAACGCGATATAACGTTAGCCAACATGTATCGAGAGATAAATTATACTTAGAGATCTGAGGAAGGGTATGTGATAGTCATTAAGAATGCATATGCCTATTTTGACTAGGATAAGCTAGTTGGGCCGCTTTATTAATGTTGCGATCTCATCAATGACTAGGATCCTGGTGGCCGTCATGAACAGGAGAATAAATGGTGTGAGCGCGACTAAGATATGGATAGTTGTGCGAGACGTACTTCGATCCACCAATCAGCTACATCGCTACAGTGCTCACACCTACAGACCCTCAGGCATATAGAATATCGACCGAGCGCAGGCTGACGGGATGGCCTGCTACTCGTCGTTCATTGAGAAATGGGGTAAATGCGTCCCTAGCATCGCTTCCTCCAGTATATCCAACCTTCTCAAGGTTCGGAAGGAGCTCCAGTGGTGGCTCTCCATCATCGGATGGTAAGGAGCGAGAGATTTTGCTGACGAGACCATCTTGCACATGAATTTCCTTCGCGTTGGTGAATGGCCTAAGAAGTTCACGCCACTGTCTTCGGTCGACATCGTTGTGCCATTCTGATGATTGATAGTGCTCTCGATAACTGAATGCGACTTTCTCCACAACAGAAAGTGTGGGTGAAAGTGTACCAAAGAATTGCACCGCAGAGGCAACCTGCCAGTCGAGATGTCTGCACTCGATCCGCAACATCAAGGAAGTCTCCCACCCCTTGGTGGTCGTATGAAATAAAACGTCGAGCGCACCACCGAAAGTTACTTGGACAACGCTAATTCTGAGGGTCTCGGATGTTTGAATGAACTGCAAGAGGGATGGAACAGTAAAGGAGAGCTGATTAAAAAGATCGACATTAAAGGTGCTGAGGGAAGGGGCACTGATCCGAGAAACAAGACCCTCCAAATATGTGGCCGTTCCTCGGAACTGGAACCGGCGTAGGTTAGGAAGTGTGACTTGAGCAATGCTCGGGGTCTGGCCCAACTGGCTTTCAACATCACGGTTGGGAAGAGGGGATTTAAATCTAATGATCATCTTCTCCAGCTGGGCCATAAGCGAAAGCCGGGTAAGTAAATAGCTCGGTGGGAAATAGCCGGATGCTAGGATATCGTGAAGCGAGAGAGAGATGAGTCCCGCGGCAGAAGTGACAAGTAAGGGTGATCGAATTGGAATGGAAGCCGTCCATAATCTGAGATGACGTAGATTGGGGGCTTGAAACGTTACAGGAAGGACAACTTCGGTCCGATAATCAATATACATGCGTTCCAGAATTGGGAATTGATCATCCATAACTGTGACGAACTTGGCCGGGAGCATCTCAAAGTAAATGTGATGCACGCGATCACGGTGCGAAAGGGCGAGCAAAATACTCGATTCATCTTCTGCTGTTATCTTGCGATCCATGGCGTCATAACAGATGGTGAGTGGTAGAGGTGGCGAATGTGCGAGCATGTCCGCTACAGGCACACCATTGGTGCAGAGGAGATGAAGGTTGAGTCGGGATGGTGATTTAAGAATTAGATTTCGCCACAGTTGACAAACATGTGCCAGCTCATACCACCAACGTTGGTGGGACAAAGCAGTACCTATCCCAAATTCAACGTCATATTCGTCCGTTCCCGGCAGCCAATAAAGATAGAAAATATGGAGGAGCACGTCATCGTTAAGGATATGGATAGGTGAGTGTCGTCTATGGCTGTTAGGCTCTATTGATTTGCAAGTTTGTGAACAGATCAGAGACACAAATTTGATGGTCATGATTTGGAACTGCTCACCGTGAAGCCGGCCGAAGGGAGAATCAATTATGGTAGAACCAAGCATTTTCAGGGAGGTGAGTAATGACGTGGATGCGATTGAAGAGTGTACAGCAAGGTGTTACGTGTAGGCCATTTACGACCGATGCGTAATTGGGCGCTGACCTATATCCAGAATTGGACGCTAGCGTCCACCTTCATCATCGTCGCCGTCGTCGCCTCATTATGAGCCACACCTCCTTTCACACCACACACACCTACATTTATAGTGTATGCGCGCAGACAAGCCAATACCAAACCCTTTAAACGCTGTTTACCAACGCCAAGTCACGAACACCGCACAAAGCGCCGCGAATCTACGGACGTACGGCCTATGGCCCTGCTAGATGGATGTTTTTGGCGTGCGTTGTTTCTTCTCCCAATGATAAGCTTGAGCCGCTGGACAGCCGGGCTCCCCGTACCCTAGACCGCCTCCCGTGGCACAGATGCAAACCCCCTCCCGAGAGATCACTTCACAATCATACACGAACGACTTGGAGGAACCGAACGGAAACGCCTAATGGAATATATCTCAAAAAAGGCATTGCGAGCAAAATGACCACCTGGCGATTCATTGGAGGGCAAATAGACCCCTCTGGACCGGGCATCGATTGGTTTCAATCAAGGACAAGAACTCGTCACACAGCCCACCATCCTTGGGCGCAGCGGCCTCGCATAGGGACGCGGCCTTCTGGCAGACGCAGTCCGAATGGCGAAAAACCAGCTACTA